>CM067351.1:5582794-5592794 GCA_034190875.2 Urechis unicinctus | reverse complement strand
ATATATATATATATATATATATATATATATATATATATTATATATATATATATATATATATATATATATATATATATATATATATATATATATATATTTTTCCATATGGCTGCCATAGACGCTGACAGATACCCTTTCTATGTCAAAAGCACCCACTATATTTGCAATTAAAATAAGATGCATTCGGTTCAACTTCTTAAATAAATGCAATTTAGCCTCTGGTGTTAGTTTCAACTGCGTGGTTAATGTTTTCATTTCAACGCCTTGTGTCTTATAATGCGCACTCTCCGAACTTACTAACGTATTAACGGCGTGAACAATTAGTTCATAACATTATTTAAAGATCAAAACTAACGTTTTTTGGCATATCCGATTTGTATGATTCAAAATGTAGGAAAATATCTTTTAATCTGACCACGGTAGATAATTTTACATTCTCATAAGTACTGTGGACATAAATCCGCTGAGAATGTGGTGCTCGGGTTTAATTCCGATTGAATTCCCAGAGTCCATTTTGCATCAGTTGGTCGCTAGGAGGCAGGACGCGTGACGTCACGTTTGCGGCTCGTCCCAAAGCAAATTCGAAGGCGGTATTTCGAAAGCTGAGAAAAATTATACGATCCGCGATTTTTTCCCTGCAACTTTCCTTTCTACTGATTGGTATATATTAACATGTCGTCATCAGATGAAGATTATGAAGCCTCATTAGATAAAATGAGGACTTATGATGTCCGTGGGTATTTATTTTAGCCCACACAATTGCGAATAACAACCGAGTCAGATAATGATGTTGGGAGCTCAGAAACGGAGACGCTTTGACTTTCTGGCCAGTGGAATTGTGGTAGGTAGAAATTTTTCGTCTCTATTAGTCTAAATGGATTAGCACCGGTAGAAATAACAATGCCGTGTAATGGGGTCTATCTGGCCCACACAGTCAATTTAATCCACCCAGCGCGTTCCCCGAGCGATAGTGAAATGTATGATAATATACATAATTGACTTGGGTGCCTGTGAACTGGCCCCTTTCAGAATTTAGACGTCCTGTTAATATATCTCTCATCAGTTCATATTTAAAAGACTAAGTCTACTCTTTTGCTCACAAATAAAGTCAGAATGCTCAGAAGAATTAGTGAATCATGGACAAACATGGACTGCTGGGTCAGCTTTTGTTATGTGAATGATCTAACTTAGAGTTCAAAATGGCTATAGCTTGATTTGGGCAACCTTTTAGGTGTAGCTGTAACAACTGCGATCAGATGACCCCATTGCGGGAATGTGTTTGTTGTCGAAATTACCTGAAGACTGGCAACAATAGAAGAGTGGCCATGTATGACCGAACATCCAGGGTTCAAGTCAAACTGCTTGGACCGTTGTCCTGCTTGCATCGAAATTCGAGTTCATAAAGATAGATGGACATATAGGGGATGAAGTTAACACAAATGAGTTAGTTATGCCTTTATTGAAGCACATATAAGACACACAGCCACTTCTGGACATGGACAATGTGTATCCCAAGTGTCCATGTTGTGCAATAGATTTGGTAATCACGTTCAGTGCTACATGACAACAAACAGCAAAACCAGCAATACATTTATATCTGGAGTACATAGTTGACAAAAAAATAGAGTTAAAAAAACATTATTTTCATATTTCCCTAAGAAATAATCAATTCTTTTTTGCTCCAGGTTATTCAGATATTTGGCCTATCTACTGGGTGTGGCACGGATTAGGTAGACATAACAGAAAAGTATTGCCATCATGTGTCGTAAACAAAATAAGATCTACATTCCCAGTCCCAGAGGGCCTTTACAGAGGATACCTAGAAAGTAGCTGAGGAGATTTTGTTTGCATGATTGAAGCTGCATCGGTGTGCTCCCACAAGGATGTCCTTTGCTGGCTTTTCAAATTGAGCAGCAATAGGGGGCGGAACACTCCTTTCCGCCGAAAGAACTTTCGCCAGTCTGTAACTAGGATATTTCTCACGAAGCACAAACACTTCAGTAATGAGGTTGTCAACATAATCTGAAGCATAACCAGTTAATAAAAGATTAGTAATAAATTGTCTTTTGAATCATTAAATGGAATGTTTGGTCTTTTGTGCCAGTATAATTACCCTATGGGCACGGCGGAGACTCATAATAAATTTATCTTAATAAATGCCAGCATTACATATATTGAACAACAAATCCTGTGATATATACCAACCAAAACAGGCTTCACCACTGGATCACCCTGTCTGGACTTTGGAAAGGACACTCCCCATTGTGCCTGGCCTTGTTGAGTGACTGCCTGAGCTCTATTGGAGTTTTCATTAAAATGCAAAACTGCAAGGAGTAATCTGGAAGTAAAGCACCAACAGTAGCAGATATAGCCTGGTGGTCTGGTATGCCTATGTGAGCTCACAATACACCAGCATGTCATAACTTTACAAGCACCAACATAAACTCATGTTTTACATCAGGTATTTGCAATTTATACCACACTACAGTCACAGCAAAGCTCAATTAAATTACCTTGCTTCCATAGTGGCAAAGGGAAAGTGTACACTCTTGGGCGCGAAGAAGATCACCACCTTGTGGAAAGATTCTAAGCTGGATGTCTGCTCAGACGGAGATAATCTGCCAATGTCTTTCAGATGGTGTTTGCTGTTTACGACCAGGGCCATCTTCTAGCTCAATGCCACTATAAAACCAAAGTTGTAGTAGCTTTATTAGGCTTATGAGAGAGCACTGATTTTTATAAGCATGCAATACAATTCCACTGTTTACAGGGATTTTCAAAGTAAACTATCACTTACATGTTCATCCATACCATCCTCGTCACTTTCCATGTCGAATATAGACATCCAGGTGACTCAATATACTTACAAGCAAACATGTTTGAACTCCAAACCACTTGTGGGAGCCCTCTACCGGTTCAGTTGAGCTGGCCTCTATCTCAGGCACACCTGTCATCTCGTTTTCACTTTCACTGGAGGCATCAAGCATCTCAGCTCCAGTTAACATTTCATGCAGCACCTAAAAACAGAGGCATCATGTGTTTCAGTGTCAACCAGTTGTACACCAATGATATTTCCCTAAATAGGGATCAAAATCACCTATATCAATATACTTCTATATACAGACTGTCTAATTTGTCCTATGACATCAGTAGTACTCATGTAAATGGACCAATTAAACACAGTACGTAGTGTATCCAAATCCCTAAACAAAAACAGGCAATGCCATGCAAGCATTTTGAGATCACATTGAAACACCAGTTATTGAGCCATGCCCATGGGGCCTTTCTTCACCAGTGGTGCCTTAGCCTTAACACGGCCATGTCATTTGGGTCGTATGATTATTCATATAAGAAATAAATTTTGCTGTCAATCAAACACAAAGGCACAACCACGACTGGAAATGAAAATTGGATGGTCCTAGCTATCTTACCTGTTGACGTCGTCTTTTCTCAAAGGCACCTCGACGTCTAACTCGATCCTGGTTCACAACCGTGTAATTGAAAATCGTTGGCATGGCACCTTGGCGAAGCCTAGTTTGTTTAGAAAAGCCCAGACTTATGAGCAGCTCTGGATCCGTTTCATAGGCGTCTCTCTCAAAGTGGTCGGAGCAAAGGACAATTGTTTTGGTCGGCTTCCAATCCTTCCTCTCCACCTTTACATTCCAATTCTTGTGCATGTTTCGGTCTTTCGGGAACCGAAAGAAACTCTTACCCGACCTCTCGTCGTTTCTTCTCCCAACCGACACAACAATAAGGCATAATCCAAACTGTGAGTGTAACAAACCGTGAAGACTTTTTCATAAACCATCAACGAGCCGCGACAACAATGGCGAAGCTTGTTGATATTCGTGATCAGCGAGCGCAGAGCAGCGAACGTGACGTCACGGGTCAAATAATTCCGAACGTTGCCGAGCGGGATGTTCAACGAGTGGAAGAAGAAAACATACACTTTAAAATCCTTTTTTAAAAGGAATAGGGTGCTCCAAAGTAACCGCTTTTGATATGAAAACCATTATTGAAGTTTATTCTTTCGAATTTCGCTTTAAAAAAAATTGTGTTCATGATCTTTAAATTGATTTGGTTGGTGTCGCATTTATGCCGTTCTATTGTTAAAGTGATAAGTGAAACATTGAACTTCATTATCATAATCCTTAAAGTTAATCCTTTCAATCTATTGCATGCATCAATATTTTGGCTGACATGCTTTAAACATGTAAACATGCGGCATATATTCCTAATAACATGGTTTCAGATATAATTCATATGGTGCATTCAAGATCACACTTGTATATTGTTGTGAAATTCTAAATGTCAAAACTAATTCTGACCTCGATGGGTACTAAATATTGGGTACTAGTTTTGCAACTGGGTAAATTTATGCTTAATTCTCTCATTTCATAGGAATCATTCAATTGCTTCCTGAAAACTCCTTGACATTGGCTTCATAATATATTGCATTGTGCCCCGTACTTAATGTAACAAAATAGTACATTTGTAGAATAATACATTCCTAACCTTACATGGATCACGTATAGGATAAATACTATTTTGTGTGTTAAAAGAGCAATTCATTCATAAAGTGTATGCACATAGTTGAAGCTACTGGTGCCAGGTCAGAGGAAGTCAACACAGACGATCTGATTGGCCTGTTAATTGTTTTAAGAAACGATTCGGAGGTGTTGCGTTCATTAGGTGTGACAAGTCATGCCAATGATCAATGTAACGTCACCAGTGTGCTAAAGAAAGTTTCTGGTAACTTGTGAACTTTCGTGAGTTTCATTATATTTGTATTGCTGTAGTGCGCGTTTTAGTTCCTATTCAAAAAGGCGAAAAGGATGGTATTTCCACACAATAAATGTATGTATAAAACATTTGATGCCTTTAATGAATACTATGCATAATCACCTTTATTTTGTTGGTGAAGCGGAAAAACATAATACCTATCGTGTACCTGTTCAACTTCAGACTGTTCAAGGAGCCTCGTAGAGTCGTCTTAGGCTTCATAGGAACAGAATGACAGCCAACTTCTAATTTTGCGTGAGCACAAAACATTGCTTTCTACAGTTTATAATTTAACCCAGGAAACAGATACTAATTTGTACACTGGAAACCGAAGAAAAAGAGGCTCATTTAGATCCGCGTGTGCACAACCAAATAAATTTGAAAGTAAGTTTAGCCGAGTATCGTCGCTTTCAAGGTTACAACTGCATACAAGGCCAAAACTTGGAATTAATACCATGCAGTTCATAACGGCGGTGATTAGGTAGGGTCAAGTCAGGCATTATAGTTGGATCACGGCGGCAATAAGGATTGGGGTAGGGTCCAAGCGAAGATAAGGATGGGATCATTGAAGGATTGAGTGTCGAGTCATTGAAGGGTTTTGGGTAGGATCACGGCAGGCATGATAGTTGGGTTGCGGTGGGAATTACGCTTGGGTCACAGTAGGCTTAAGATAGAGTTACGGCGAAAATATGTCATGTCAGGACGGGGATTAGGGTTAGGCCGCGTTGGGGATTAAAATGTTGCTATGGCGGTGATCACTGGATTTTATAATCAACTGCCGTAATACTCCGAGTAACCGTGTCATATATGCTTTCATTAGCCACAATTACGGGCCATTTATATCTACTCTTAGTCCTGCGCAACGCAGGCAACCTATTAGTTTTAATGTAAAATTTCACGATTAGGTTTGTAAATAGTAACTTTTGGAAAGATCAGAGATATTGTCATAGTAGACGTCAATATACTGAGTGACCATGGATGGACTATGAAGCATATATAAAGAAGTCCATAAAAATATTCCATTTAACTAAACAACTCAAGAGATAGCAGAGAAGGCGAGAATGCAGTGAACTTCAGGATTCAATGCTTTTATGCTGAAAGCCACCAATCTTTATTTTGCATTTGACAACATCAAATAATCATGATCGATTTAGGCGCGCATCCTGTAAACGTACCAATGATCCATTTGCTGGAAGCATGACATATTATTTAGTTAACTACCAGTTTAGAATGAAAGATGTATGAGCTCGCAACAACAACGGGTTATAGTACTTACTAAAGCGTCAAATGCTTAGTGGCAATTGGCAACACACTGAGTAAACGGAAGTTCCCCATAAATACACGCCAAGAGGCATTCCTCGTAACCTGCTTCAACCAATGGAATGGACACCAAGGAAATCAGACACAATACCATCATGAATCTCGGAAACATTCTGAAAACAGACACCATCGCTTTCAGAGCCTCATATAAGGCAAATGAAATCAAACAAGATTATTGCCACATTAGGTCATAAGCTATGACGATCATAATAATGGTAAACGAGCTGACCCCAAATGTGCAATTATTTGATACCTATTTACCCTATCAGACATATTGGTTTTCTTAGAAGTGATTAAAGAAACCAATTTATCACAATTTTATTATTTCATTGGATATGTCTCTTCTGTGGTGTGTCCTATAAAATGTTGCTGGCGTCTTGTCGCATCGATCATGTTGATATTTGATGAGATGATCCGTTTATTAGTTTTGGAAAAGGCGCAAATCTTATATGTAAATCTATCTTAGTCCTGCTCTAATCCTGGTCTACACGACGCTTAGGTGGATAGACAGACAATGGATGTGTTTGCACCTGTGCACGGGTTTTTGGTGCACGTAGGGTTAGGAATGGGGTTGAACGCTTTAATTTCGGCGGAGGTTCTTTCCTAGAAGCAGGGTAGGCATAATCTTCCATGGTACAAAAAACGAGACATACCGAGACCAACTCAACATGGGGACCAACAAATATTTGACCTTTTGATATACTTAATAAGCAAAAAGTGACCCATTGATTACCTTAATGGAATACATGACCTTGCGCGATCATTCAGCCACAGTCGATATGACTCCTATTTCTCCCTGTTCTGATGTGAAATATCAGTGTTAGTGTGTTTGTGGTGTGTATGTACGTACAAACATACACCGATGCTTGCATTTATAAATATACATACATCCACAAATGTTCTCATACATATGAATGCATGGATACTTATTTACTTACACACATGAATATATGTTTATATACATACACAAGAACATATATACCCGCATACATCCATGCAAACATAAATACATACATACATACAAACATGCATCCATATAGACATACATACACACCTACATAATACATACATATATACATATATACATATATACAAACAAACATATATGCATACATACATACATACAAACATACATACATACATACATACATACATACATGCATACATACATATATACATACATACATACATACATACATACATACATACATACATACATACATACATACATACATACATACATACATACATACATACATACATACATACATACACGAATACATGCATGAATACATATATACATGCATACATACATACTAACATAAAAACATAAATCCATGCATACATACATAAATAGATACATACATACATGCATATATACATAATACATACAGACATACATATATACATGAATACAAACTTACATAACTAAATTTGTACATACATACATACAAACATACATAAATATTTATAAATAGATATAACAATACATACATACTTACATGCAAGGATACAAACAAACATGCATGCACGTATACATACATACATACATGAATCCATGCCTACATGCATACATACATACATACATACATACATACATACATAAATACATACATACATACATACATACATACATACATACATACATACATACATACATACATACATACATACATACATACATACATACATACATACATACATACATACATACATACATACATACATACATACATACATACATACATACATACATACATACATACATACATACATACATACATACATACATACATACATGCATGCAAACATACATACATACATACATAAATACATACAAACATGCATGCATACATATTGCACAATTACCTACAATTATAGTTTGAATATCGTTGTTACAATATGTGGCAGAACCCATGTCATTAGGTATTTAATAGCTCGTCTAAAAATGATTATATCTGTATTGCATCGATATGGGCGAAAAATGTCTTTTCACGTTTGATGTACAACTGCTAGGGATGCGGTCAAGCATCTGTACATATTGTGCTCCGAGGTTTTTTTCTCACTCACTGTGAAATTCTACTCACCCAGGAACAATTTCACTACCTCCAGGCGCCCACTTGAAGACCCCTAACCAAACAGTCATTCATTATTGCGTGCATTTTAATGCCTTTGTTGCATCTGTAGAGCTATGAATGTCATAACGGTGCATCACTGGCAATGCCCAGGTTGTGCCTTATGGCTTGGTCTTCTGACTCAACATCTAAATTTATGATAAATGGACACCAAGACATCCGCCGTTCATTAAGGAGTTATTAATCGTCATTTAGTGGCTCGGAGTTCGGAAGCCTTGCATCGGGAACCCAGTGTCTGCGATTTGTGTTATGTTAGTCGTCTTCTTCAGACCTTAACTAGTGTAGCCAGATTAATCCGTTCTGAGTCAAAAACCTGTGCTAATAACGCTTAAATGGTATAATTAGAGTTCAACTCGACAGCGACCGCTGTTATGAGCTAATGGTCCACGCTCGTCTACGCAGCAGTTATCTTTATTAATGTATAAGCAACAATGGAAGCCTACAGTTAGACAATTTAGCGGAATTCTTACCATATGGCTGCCATAGACGCTGACAGATACCCTTTCTAAGTCAAAAGCACTCACTATATTTGCAATTAAAATAAGATACATTCGGTTCAACTTCTTAAATAAATGTCGTTTTTTATTCTACATAAATAAATGCAATTTAGCCTCTGGTGTTAGTTTCAACTGCATGGTTAATGTTTTCATTTCAACGCCTTATGTGTTATAATGCGCACTCTCCGAACTTACTAACTCGTATTAACGGCGTGAACAATAAGTTCATAACATTATTTAAATTGATTTGGTTGGTGTGGCATCTATGTCGTTCTATTGTTAAAGCGATAAGTGAAACATTGAACTTCATTATCATAATCCTTAAAGTTAATCCTTTCAATCTATTGCATGCATCAATATTTTGGCTGACATGCTTTAAACATGTAAACATGCGGCATATATTCCTATTAACACGGTTTCAGATACAATTCATATGGTGCATTCAAGATCACACTTGTATATTTTTGTGAAATTCTAAATGTCAAAACTAATTCTGACATCGATGGGTACTAAATATTGGGTACTAGTTTTGCAACTGGGTAAATTTATGCTTAATTCTCTCATTTCATAGGAATCATTCAATTGCTTCCTGAAAACTCCTTGACATTGGCTTCATAATATATTGCATTGTGCCCCGTACTTAATGTAACAAAATAGTACATTTGTAGAATAATACATTCCTAACCTTACATGGATCACGTATAGGATAAATACTATTTTGTGTGTTAAAAGAGCAATTCATTCATAAAGTGTATGCACATAGTTGAAGCTACTGGTGCCAGGTCAGAGGAAGTCAACACAGACGATCTGATTGGCCTGTTAATTGTTTTAAGAAACGATTCGGAGGTGTTGCGTCCATTAGGTGTGACAAGTCATGCCAATGATCATTGTAACGTCACCAGTGTGCTAAAAAAGTTTCTGGTAACTTGTGAACTTTCGTAAGTCTCATTATATTTGTACTGCTGTAATGAGCGTTTTAGTTCCTATTCAAAAAGGCGAAAAGGAAGGTATTTCCGCACAATAAATGTATGTATAAAACATTTCTAAGATGCCTTTAATGAGTACTATGCATAATCACCTTTATTTTGTTGGTGAAGCGGAAAAACATAATACCTATCGTGTACCTGTTCAACTTCAGACTGTTCAAGGAGCCTCGTGGAGTCGTCTTAGGCTTCATAGGAACAGAATGACAGCCAACTTCTAATTTTGCGTGAGCACAAAACATTGCTTTCTACAGTTTATAATTTAACCCAGGAAACAGATACT
>CM067351.1:5382794-5577794 GCA_034190875.2 Urechis unicinctus | reverse complement strand
TAAGTTTAGCCGAGTATCGTCGCTTTCAAGGTTACAACTGCATACAAGGCCAAAACTTGGAATTAATACCATGCAGTTCATAACGGCGGTGATTAGGTAGGGTCAAGTCAGCCATTATAGTTGGATCACGGCAGCAATAAGGATTGGGGTAGGGTCCAAGCGAAGATAAGGATGGGATCATTGAAGGATTGAATGTCGAGTCATTAAAGGGTTTTGGGTAGGATCACGGCAGGCATGATAGTTGGGTTGCGGTGGGAATTACGCTTGGATCACAGTAGGCTTAAGGTAGAATTACGGCGAAAATATGTCGTGTCAGGACGGGGATTAGGGTAAGGCCGCGTTGGGGATTAAAATGTTTCTATGGCGGTGATCACTGGATTTTATAATCAACTGCCGTAATACTCCGAGTAACCGTGTCATATATGCTTTCATTAGCCACAATTACGGGCCATTTATATCTACTTTTAGTCCTGCGCAACGCAGGCAACCTGTTAGTTTTAATGTAAAATTTAAAGATTAGGTTTGTAAATAGTAACTTTTGGAAAGATCAGATATTGTCATAGTAGACGTCAATATACTGAGTGACCATGGATGGACTATGAAGCATATATAAAGAAGTCCATAAAAATATTCCATTTAACTAAACAACTCAAGAGATAGCAGAGAAGGCGAGAATGCAGTGAACTTCAGGATTCAATGCTTTTATGCTGAAAGCCACCAATCTTTATTTTGCATTTGACAATATCAAATAATCATGATCGATTTAGGCGCGCATCCTGTAAACGTACCGATGATCCATTTGCTGGAAGCATGACATATTATTTAGTTAACTACCAGTTTAGAATGAAAGATGTAACAACAACGGATTATAGTACTTACTAAAGCGTCAAATGCTTAGTGGCAATTGGCAACACACTGAGTAAACGGAAGTTGCCCATAAATACACGCCAAGAGGCATTCCTCGTAACCTGCTTCAACCAATGGAATGGACACCAAGGAAATCAGACACAATACCATCATGAATCTCGGAAACATTCTGAAAACAGACACCATCGCTTTCAGAGCCTCATATAAGGCAAATGAAATCAAACAAGATTGTTGCCGCATTAGGTCATACTCACCTGTTGGATGCAATTCAGTTATGAAGTGATATCTCATGGAATATAGTTGCAGTGTGATTTCTACTTTCCACTAACTGAGCAATAAATTGCGAAGAATTTGCACTTACTTTTCGATGTTCTGTTCCAATGCAAGGATAGAAGACAATGATGGGGTGGCTTCATGTCTTCAATTTATACCTTGTGTTAGGAATTTGCATGAATTATTACGGACATGAGATAACAATACCAAAACGGATATTTGCAACCAATCGCGCGATAAGAAATAACAGATTCAATCAGAGAATATCCGATCGGTGTTGAACTTAAGATTTATCTTTTTCTGCAGATCAAGAAGCTATGACGATCATAATAATGGTAAACGAGCTGACCCCAAATGTGCAATTATTTGATACCCATTTACCCTATCAGACATATTGGTTTTCTTAGAAGTGATTAAAGAAGCCAATTTATCACAATTTCATTATTTCATTGGATATGTCTCTTCTGTGGTGTGTCCTATAAAATGTTGCTGGCGTCTTGTCGCATCGATCATGTTGATATTTGATGAGATGATCCGTTTATTAGTTTTGGAAAAGGCGCAAATCTTATATTTAAATCTATCTTAGTCCTGCTCTAATCCTGGTCTACACGACGCTTAGGTGGATAGACAGACAATGGATGTGTTTGCACCTGTGCACGGGTTTTTGGTGCACGTAGGGTTAGGAATGGGGTTGAACGCTTTAATCTCGGCGGAGGTTCTTTCCTAGAAGCAGGGTAGGCATAATCTTCCATGGTACAAAAAACGAGACATACCGAGACCAACTCAACATGGGGACCAACAAATATTTGACCTTTTGATATACTTAATAAGCAAAAAGTGACCCATTGATTACCTTAATGGAATTCATGACCTTGCGCGATCATTCAGCCACAGTCGATATGACTCCTATTTCTCCCTGTTCTGATGTGAAATATCGGTGTTAGTGTGTTTGTGGTGTGGGTTGGGGAAGGTAGGGTAGAGTGTGGGTCATCGAGCGCTGGGGTTAGTCTCACCTTGGTTTACATAAGCTCAGGTGCAAGAGGTGAAACTATCTGTCCACGCCAAAATGGTGTAAACATCAGTGCTGTTAAGTCTACTAAGTAACTGACTATTTTGTCGACACGCTCTGCTGGAGAACACGTTAACCTCAGCATGCACCAGCCATTCGTATTTAGATAAGTCTCCAGATCAGCAAAGTAATTAACTTCCGGTTGTACACGTTACTGGAGACTTTCAACTAGTAGAAAAACACGGCAAGCAGGCCATCGTTGTTGTCAGCCTAATGCAAGTTCCCTCACACCTTACGGCTGTTGACTATCTGGTATTACCCTCTACAGCGCGGGCATAAAAGATCAGAAGTAGTGAACGGCGAAGAAATGTTGGTTATGTCTTCCTCTGACGGGGCCATTCAACTACTTGACTGTTTTTTAAAACACAAAAACAACAATATTTAAGAGTGACGTTGAGCAGCTTCCATGACTGTTATACCATTTCATATGATTTCGATGAGCTCGTTATGGCGCATGATGGTCAATCATCGTAGGTACGAGGTTGTGTTTAACAATGATAAACAGAACATGGTGCATGCACACATACATGCTGTAAGGCATATCCAGGGTGACTCCCCAAATAAGACACTTAATTTGCTGTCAAATGATTTAATTACATCGAAAAGAATGACAATTTGTATGTTGATAGGATATTATCAATGTCATTCATACACTTAAGTAACATTGGCGGAGTTCGTAGGTAGCTGGCTCCCTGTTGTCGTGTTGGTTGCTATTAGTATGGGCGAATGCGTGCATGCCCCTCGCACTGGTCCCCTCCTCTTCTCTTTCTCTTTTCTTTTGTTCTCTTCTCACCTCTTCTCATCCGTTCTCTTCTCTTTTCTTTTGTTCTATTCTCTTCTGACTTCTTTTCTTTGCCTCTGACCTCTTCTCTTCTAATTTCCACTTCTCTTCCCTCTGTTATCCCGGTAGGTGCTCCTATTGGGCCCGGTAATTCAGTCCCGTCACGGAGACTGCGCGACGACAGAGGTAGTGGCGGCTTCTAGGCTTCCGCTGAGAGGACATGAACTGACCCCACCTTCTCCTCTCCTTGTCCGTCTTCAGCCCTCTACAACTAAGATCACGTGATATACAACGTCGATATACATCCGTTGGGCAATTCTGTGATAGGGGCTACTCGACATATAAGGACACTCGAAACGATAGCAAACAACCAATTTAGCCGTACGTGGCCATAGTTCCCAACGGCTCTAATTGGAACTTATAATACCAACAACAACAACAACAGCAGCAGCAAACAACAGCATTTATGCATACATACATTCATGCATGCATACATACATACATACATACATACATACATACATACATACATACATACATACATACATACATACATACATACATACATACATACATACATACATACATACATACACATACATACATACATACATACATACATACATACATACATACATACATACATACATACATACATACATACATACATACATACATACATACATACATACATACATACATACATACATACATACATACATACATACATACATACATACATACATACATACATACATACATACATACATACATACATACATACATACATACATACATACATACATACATACATACATACATACATACATACATACATACATACATACATAAATATTGCACAATTACCATCAATTATTGTTTGAATCACGTTGTTACAATATGTTGCAGCACCTAGGGCCTGAAGTATTTGATATCGCGTCAAGTACATCTTTCACAAAATGAAGCGATTGCAAAAGCCTAATTTATATTGTATGGTTATCTATAGCAACTTTGGCTTGTAAGTCAAAAGGTGAAGATAGAATTCACAAATGTGCTGTATGACTTTAACCATTATTGTGTCATATCAAACACTAATTGATTGCCTCCTTGCCGTGCTAGTGGTCGCCTTGACCAATCAGAAGACTCCACATCTTTAACAGGCCCTCTTGGCGTAGCTATAATTAAGTTCTTTAACTGGGAAACCACCAGACACTCACAATGGATCAACTGAAGTGGGTTGCTATAATCTTTGTAACCGAAATACAACAGTTCATTAAATAGTTGTTTTACAGTTAAAACATTATTGCAGTGATGTCTCGAATTCTACTCTTCATCGTTTACAATCAGATGTGAGGTCACAGCGAATTATGTAAGAGTCCTATGGGCGTTCAGTTCTCGATATCAGGCTTCAGACGTTTTCGTACAAGAAGCAATATTCGATCGATGATCGCCTTCCAAACATCTAATACTTTCGTGATATAACGAGTAAGTCCGTCAGAAGACTAACATCGCGAACCCGATGTCCTTGTCTGTATCCTTCGCCCCCAGCAAAATGCCATATGCGCTATGATCTAATCATAATGTCTGTGTCCAAATGGGATCCCTTGCACGTATCAGCCAATCAAATAACTCCTTGTATACACTGAACTGACCAATCGTAGCTGTGAACAAAATATCACTCGCACCATATTTTATTTACTTTTGTTGACTATGCGAAACAAAGCTGGGATCCAGCGAAGTCAATCCAAAACAAAAGATGGAGTCCTGCAGCAATGTTGAACGAGAGATAGACAAAGTTTTGAGTAAATTTTCAGAGGTGGAAACTCATAATTCAAGCTGTTTAGACGATCTTTTGAACCACATCGAAGGGATCAAACGCGAACTCGAAGAAGGTGTCGAATAAATCTAAGTGTTTACAATTTCATTTTATCAATATGAGGCACCTGTCACTGCCAGACTCTCTTGGTATTAGCTCATTTGAACCAAGTGGATTTTGCGCTTCATCTTGAACAAGGGAGTGCACGATCGACTGTTGGTCTGTTGGCCTACTTGGTATCCCTGTCTTACACATGCTCACATAGCCCTACTAAACATAGCCCTAGCCTTCGATCGACTGTTGGGCTAATACACAAGCCTAGGGCCTAGCGTATTAGCCCAACAGTCGATCGAATACTACCTTGTAAAAGGCTTGTTGCAAGCTCACTTGTTTCAAAAGAGCTATTGTGTATGTTTTGTGCTTGGGACCAATGGTATCAGGTCAGCTCGACCCCAAGCCATCTAGTCATGTGCATGTAGCTCTTCTGAACTAAATTCGAGAACCTATGGCTATGTGCTTTCTTAAGGTTTTGTAGTAGTGGTCCAGTTGACAAGACATCAAATTGGCTGGGGATCCAGGTGACTGGTATTTGGGACAATAGGTCACAACAACAGGGGCTACAATCTGACAAATTGATCGATACTGTGGAGGTTGTGTTTATGGCCGAACAGTAGTTTGTGAAATAGTCCCATGTCATTCTGATTCCAGTTTTGTATAGCATTGCAGTGGAATTGATTGTTGATAGTTCCATTTGCCTGATCCACAAGAAGCAAATAGTGCAGAACAGGGGAGAAATTGTAAAGCTGCCACCCCCAAATAGTATCTCTATAGAACCAAGCTGTCTCATCATGGCCAATATTTTTTTATTGAAACTCTTTCCTGGCCTGTGTCTCTCACAAACTGTCATAAAAAGCATTAGACCTGCTTTACTCGTACTGTGTTACTCCCTGTCTGACCCATGTGTGGCACTCATATAGGGCTATCGTCAGCTGGCATGCTTCCCAGAGACCCATGACCTGTCCACATGATAGATGTGACCCGCATGCGAGTCAAGGCTAGCAGACATTGTGAAGGTTTACCGGACCCGTCGGACATCCAGTAAACTTTTCTTTGGTCTGATAAAAAATGTGATTGTTCACCGGTCCTCGGTCCAGTAATAAATTCTAATATACTATACATGCCAGTACCCCCTCAAAAATGAAAATAAATCCAAGAATTCGCTGTTTCACGTCTCTTTTGTCTTTCTGTCAATATTTATAATATTTGCTGGTTCATTAGTCATTTGCCATGCAACGTAGCTTCGGAAGTTCAGGTGATTCTGTGGTTGTCGGAAACGCACAAGCAGATTTCACGCGGAATTTTAAAACCACAGCGTGGCCATATATGTTTGTGAAAACTTCGGTCCAGTTAAAAAATTCTCAGTCCAGTAAGTTTTTCAAACTTTTCCGGACTGCGGTGCGGTAAAGTTTGAGATTCCTTCACAATGTCTGGGCTAGAAGGATTGCTGCTTAGTGGGTTAGGGTCATACATTACGTTAAGTGGAATACATTTCTCTAGTTCATGATATGTTAGGGATGACCCTTGTTTGTTCAGTAGGATGTTGCTCATACAAAGGTTTATATATTTGACATTCACAAAAAGACCAATGTATGCTCCTTTAATGTGTACAATACTAAAATGTGCCACTTTTATTCAGTTGTTATCAAGGACACAATTCACAAAATCTAATATATAGCTGACACCCCTTATTTCAATCGAATTTTAGTCAAAACTTTGGTCAATACAGAATACGGTATCTCTCTTTCGTATGTGGGAATAGTTGTTTTACTGTGTTACTATAAAACCTTGTCCAATAGCAGAATAGCTTTTACATGCTATTTATTTTCATTAAATGTGTAATGAGTAGCAACATTCGCACAGTATCTTGAATGTTTTTGCACAGTCATAGTTGGGCCTATACAATTTCACCTGGCCATATGTATGAATTAGCATTGGCAATTGAATATATATCAATCAGCCTATTGTTGCTGTAGATGGCACTACTACCCCTGTTGGGCCAACTCACACACTCCTTCTCAACCAGTGTACAAAGAGAGTGAAGGAAGCCGTATCCAAGCTGAGCTCTGAACACAAAGACCTACATGGAAGTGTCTCAAAAGTTGGCAAGGCTGTTGACAAGGTATATTTATACTGTTACATGTGTTTGTATTGTATGGTTTGAGGCTGGCATTTTACAGAGAGAGCATTCAAAAGACCAGAGTCAATGTTGTATTCTTGCTATAAGGATACATTTAAATTCATGTATATAACCATAGCAATCCTCAACAGCATCAAAGTTTATTCTCTCTAACTTCAGAACTTTCACTGAAAATGTTAAACTTTCAAAACCCTCATCTTGTGATTTCACTTTTACTTTAAGTTTTGATAATTACAGTCATGTTAACGATTTGAAATGTTATTTTGCAGAACTTTGTTTGCGACTTCAACTCTGTGTTCAATGAGGGAGCATTCAGCGGGGAAGACAACCAACGAGAGGTCAATCAGGTCATTTGTGAGCATTTCCTGAGGCAAGGAATGCTGAATATTGCAGAGAAATTGGTTGAAGTGAGTAAAATGAGATAAATAAGTTAATGGACATTATTTTCTTATTTACATTACTTTCAGTTCAATGACCATAACTATTTGGGTTCAACTGCAATGTGGTCTGGTCTTTACCTCAGAGTGGCTCTTATTTGGAGAGCATGGTGCCAGGAGACTTTACACCTGTGTTGTCTAAACCAGTTGTTTGACTGGCCTTCTTGTTGGATACTCTAGAGGAGGCCTATGTTTGTTGGCAGGACTCAGGCCTGGAGCTAGAAGATGCCCACATAGAACCTTTTCTTGAGCTACATAGAATACTTGAGTCATTGAAAATGCACAACCTCAGTCCAGCATTGCAGTGAGTTATCAAACTCCATTTGGACAAAGCAATTCTCCTTGTATTGAAAAAAACAAGCATCCCTCCACATATTTGATTCAACAGAATGAGTGTTAAGATATATTGCAATTAATTTGAGCTCTTAATATTGCTTTGCTGTTATTTGCAGCTGGACGCGGGCACACAGTGATCAATTAGAGTCTCACAACAGCTCCCTCGAGTTCAAACTGCTGCGATTACAATTCATAGAGCTGGTCTCTCAAGGAATACACAAGCAGGAAGAAGCCCTCCTCTACGCTCGCAACTTTGCATCTTTTGCTTCTAGTCACACCAAAGGTTTCATGCTTTCTGAGTATTCATTCTGCCCTGTATTTCATTCCTACTGACAGACCACAGGGAAAAGAATTAGTGGGTAGAGCAAGTTGAGGTTCTGCCCCAATCAATGAAATGACCTCGTTTAATACTTCATTCAATACATAACACAGAGGCTTGCTTAATGATTGTAGAGTAATTCATTTCAGAGAACGATCACATATAAATATCAAACCTTTAAATGTCATCTATGGGCTGCAAATGCACCCACTCATCCTGGTAATATCTATCTACCTAGTTCACCAGCATCTTGTATGTTCAATTGTTTATCACCAAATTAAATTAAATTTGTATTAACTGTTATTGTTTTTTAGATGTACAGGTGTTAATGGGAAGCCTTCTCTACCTCCACCAAGGCTTGCAAAACTCGCCCTATGCGTTCCTCATAGACCCTCATAACTGGACTGAGATCTGTGATATTTTCACCCGTGATGCCTGCATGCTACTTGGTCTCTCCATTGAAAGTCCACTCAGTATAGTGTCAGTAAAACCTTCTATCATCAGATATCACCCATCCGTTCCTACTAAACTGATGATTAATTCAACATGCGTATTAAATTGAGTGATGTATTTTGATGAAAGGAATCTTTATGGACTTTTATGGAGTTTGTTTTGCCTACGTTGGTAGGATTCGTGCAGGCTGCGCTGCTCTCCCTCCTCTCCTCACTATTAAGCAGGTCATGTTACAGAGGCAGTGTTCGGGGGTATGGACGGCCAAGGACGAACTCCCTGTATGATGGTCTATACCTATATCTTTTAGAAACGCTGCCTTTTAGAAATATAAGATCATTGAAGCTTGATGTTGCTGCTCTGTGTTGGTTATTGATCAAACAGTATTGACTGCAGATCAAATGTTGTCACAATTTAATGGCTGTTGTTGCAGGTGGAGATTGACGTTGGACAGAATTGTCGATTCCATTCTATCTTTGCTTGTCCCATTCTAAAGCAGCAAAGTAATGAGAGTAACCCCCCTGTTCGCCTCATCTGTGGACATGTCATCTCACAAGATGCTCTAACCAAGCTCTGTACAAGCAACAAGTAAGTTGAACTTTTCATTGAGCTTATCTGTAATTGCTTTGCTCATTTTCTCTTCCCAACCTTTTTTCCATATGACTTATGCTGTTACAGAGTGAAATGCCCATACTGCCCTATAGAGCAATCACCAGGGGACGCTAGGCAGATTTTCTTTTGAATCGACCACTGCATAATTGAAGCATGAAGCTTGTTAAAAGGACATTTTACTATATGAAGATATTACATGGCTAGACTTCTGTTGCCATGGAATTGTAGGGCGTTCACTTCCATGTCTTGCAAACCAAGTACGGAAGGTTTGTTGGGCTAGTAACCATCACTGTCTCTGATATGCATCCCTGTTTTCATGGTTAAAAATATATATTTGTTTCTGTATTATATGAGAATTCCTAATGAAGTACTTATATATTCGGTTGTGGACACATGGTTACATAACTTGATGCTGAGGTGCCAGAATGTAGAAATGTTGTCAAGCTTTTTCTGGATACTAGAAATATCTTGACTGGTTTGATGATGTGTCATGATGACTAGAATAAAATGGAAACGTTTTGAAAAGAATAATTTCTTTTCAGCTGTTCATCCTCAAGCACTGGTCATTGTTAAACAACAGGCAACTGCTACAGTTAACAATGTATAACTGTTGGCTTGAACAGAATCAATATTAATGACAGTAAATCATGCCAGAATTTGCAGTTAACATTACACATTGATCTTATTAAAAACCTTACTTATAACAAAACATTTCATTTAATGGAATAATGAATCCATGGTAACATAAATTAAAGAATACTTTGGAAAGCAACACCTTTATATATGACCCCATGGCATACAACAAGTTCATTTGTGGTATTCATGATCACTTCATAAGAGGCAAACCTTTGTGAATATTTTTCATGATAACATTTCGTGCTAAATCGAAAATTGGTTCCCTTTTATACTATTTAAAACAGCACCTCTGACCAATGCTACTAGTCTAAAACCTTCATTTTGTTGCAACTGTGGCTCTGGCTCATTAACCAAGCTACCATTGCCCTGTAACACAGGGTCGCTAGATGGAGGAGCAGTATGTGGTATTGTAGAGTTAGGGTTGGTCACAACTGTGTCATTAGAATGTGAGAATAGTGAGTGGTCAGAATCTGCACCATCAATAACAAGGTCACTTTCATTGACCTCTCTGCTTTCCTCAATGTTTCTCTGCAGAATGGACACCTCATGCACCGATGCCATCTCGTCAAGGTCATTAGGGCTTTGCTCAGGACTTCTGGTACATTCTTCAGGATGTGACAAAAGTTTCTTTCGTTCTGTTTCATTGTCTTCATCACTGTCGTATCCTTCACTTGTGTCAGCTGGTTCATTTTCAAGGGAGAAGAAATTCTTTCTTTCAGTTGTACCACCATCTTTAATTTCATCTAACGGTATATCCATCGTTTTGTTTTGTACTCCCTTGTTCACATTATCCAGATTCAATTCAACTTCAGCCTGTGCTGGCAAGTGTCTGGCCCTGGTCTGCTGTGGCATGTGTTTATCCATGTCCTTTGCCTCAGTTTGTGGTGTTATGAGCTTATCCATGTTCCTGGCCTCAGCCTGTGGTGCTATGAGCTTATCCATGTTACTGGCCTCAGCCTGCGGTGCTGTGAGCTTATCCATGTTACTGGCCTCAGCCTGTGGTGCTATGAGCTTATCCATGTTCCTGGCCTCAGCCTGTGGTGCTATGAGCTTATCCATGTTCCTGGCCTCAGCCTGTGGTGCTATGAGCTTATCCATGTTCCTGGCCTCAGCCTGTGGTGCTATGAGCTTATCCATGTTCCTGGCCTCAGCCTGTGGTGGCTTGTGCTTATCGGTTACCTCGGCTTGTTGTGAAGTGGGTTTGTACATGGTTTTGGCCTCGGCTTGCTGTGACATCTGTTCTTGCTGTTCATCTTTCTCTTCTCTATCTTTGCACTTTTGTGATGTACTCACTTTCAACTCCTGTTCCCTTTTTCTTTTAGACGGTAGACTGCATCACACTGATACACACTTTTTGAATCTTGGTTTCCGTTGACTTTGCCCTCACATGTTACAACCGCAGGTTTACAACCACTCTCAAAAGTTTCAACCGTCACACTCGCTGTATTTTCAGTATCAACGGAAGGCACTGTGATTGAATCGGGTCGCTCTATTACTTCCAGCTGACTTGTTGGAGTTGTTTCCTGGTCATCATAATCAGCAGTGTTTGCATTTTGTCGTGTCTGCTGGTTCTCACTTCCAACTTGTAGATTATTCACATTGCCGTGAACAATTACCTGTGTGGTAGGTGAGGTTTGGTTGGGCAGGCTGACATTATCAGCTGTTTTGTTGGAATTCTGCAATGTTGTTCCTGCAAGCAATGGCACACCAGATTACCTCATAGTTAAAATACTTGTAGAAGCTACATCTACTATATCATTCTAACATTATGACATTATCAGCCAGAACAAAGGTTGCAGTTATTATTTTGTGTGTCATAATATCCTTATTATGAGATGGTATGTCTGCATCAAATTGGGTCAATCATTGGTCTACAGGGAAGGTATTGATACAATTATTGGTCTACAGGCAAGGTATTGATACAATCATTGGTCTACAGGCAATGTAATTGATACAATATTGGTCTACAGGCAAGGTAATGATACAATCATTGGTCTACAGGCAAGGTATTGATACAATCATTGGTCTACAGGCAATGTATTGATACAATTATTGGTCTACAGGCAAGTTAATGATACAATCATTGGTCTACAGGCAAGGTAATGATACAATCATTGGTCTACAGGCAAGGTATTGATACAATCATTGGTCTACAGGCAAGGTATTGATACAATTATTGGTCTACAGGCAAGGTATTGATACAATTATTGTTTTAAATGAACAAGTTAATACAAGACATACATACTTGATGGTAATGGAAGAAGTTGAAGAAGATTTGGTTGTTTTGCCTCATCACATGCGTTCCTCAGAGCAAGGTAGGCAGCTTCCCCTCGAGCTTCTAATGCATTCAGCAGTTCCTCCATCCCCGCAGGGTTACCTTTCTGCTCTGTTTTCTTCTCAATTAGTTTCTTAACTCACAAACAAACAACCAGCTGGTGAAAAATATTTGATATTTAGAAACATCATATAATATAAGGTGAATCACTAACATAACAAATAATTGCAAACTATTAAAAATACAGACCTGTGTGTGACGGGGCAATATATCATGTATTTGTAGATGCTTCAGAAGCATGCAAGGATCGCCCTGTTCTTCCAAAGCAATCCTTGCTCTACCAAGATTCCTCCAGCATTCATCCATTGCAGCTTGTCACTGGCTGCTAAGCATGTCACAAACATTACAGTAAACTATGTGTTACTGGTTGATTAGCTTTTCAAAGAAAATATGTGCAAATACAGCTAGTCACAGCCACAGTTAGAGCTAATATTGACTTCACATTACATTATTATATGCATGGTTGTCAGACTGCATTAAAATGTATATGTATGACACACAGCTTTCATAAATACTTTCATCATATTAGTAAAATAACGGGTACTTTCCAACCAATGATTGTGTGGTGTGTGTATGTGTGTGTTGAAAATGCAAAACTAAGGTTTACATCACAATACCATAACAGGCCAATACACTGTGAAGCTCTGCTACACTTGACATAAATTTAAACAACAAGTAACAACAATATTATATCATAGAGTTACATTTAAAAGGTGCATGAGATTTCCAAAAATAGACATAGAGTCCAAGGTGATGCAGAGCTGATCTAGGAATGCAAATACCCATTATCATAAGAAGCCTTATTTGTGTTATAAGAAAACTCGCCATAGTTTACGAACGGACAGACAGCGGACACTGGAGTAAGAGAATATGATAAGAGTTGTGGAACAGCAAAAAACATGCCCTCAATATCTTTCCCCAACGGTGGTGGCTCATTTCGTTAGGAGGCATGCCACCAAAGTGATTTTCCATTGGCTTAATTTCTCAAATAATTCAAAGGTCATGAGGGATTGATGAGGAGCTATCTACATCAGAGGGGTCCATGTGAACTTTGAGACAGTTAACTGCCTCTATAAGGGAATATCCCATCAAAAGTCATTCTCAATCGGCTTTACATAATATGAGAGATTTTTTACAAGTTTTTCTCAAATTTCTCAGGGGTCAAAGGTCATGTGGGCTGATTTTAGGTTTGCAAGGAGTCATCTACATAAGAGTTGTAATTTAGCGATTGTAGCTTGCTTTATTTATAAGAAAATGTGCCACCAAAGTTAACAAACAGACGGACGGACGCCGGAGCAGAGGTATATGATAACTGACCAATTACACTAAGAACATGATGATGATAACATGGAAGCAGGTTTGATCCACAACCAACTGAGATTATGATCATACAGTTCTATAAATACAAGGCACTTATGGTATCAAATAAGCTCACAGACAAACAACCCATGCTGAACACTTAGGGTCATCCAGCCATGGATATATGATTAAAAAATAATAATTTTGATGGAATTTTATAAAGAGGATTGTGCTATCCCTAATCAAGCCGCTAGGTCAGAAAAAAAAATATCAATTAACATATTTGTTGATGTTATGTAAGCTTGCAATTGATACAAAATAATAGGCATTAAGTTTACACTGATTAACTTGCCATGGAATTGTACAGCATACAGTGCTGTAGGCAAAGAAACTCCGCCTCTGACAGTTCCGCGCTATTTACTACTTTCGATCTCTCACATCTGCGCTGTAGCCTAAGGTGGCATCAGATCATCAAAACACCAGGGGCGAGTGCCTTGTCATACTGTGCTGACACATTGGAGCAAGGGATTCATCCATTCAGTTAATAATGTTTTCATCAGTTGATCATAATGGTATGGACTTTACCATGGTTAAATCATTGATCTCATATATTACCTTGGTTCAATACAGCTATTTGCATGGCCTGTGATAGACATGTTGCTTACAATCAAAACTAAAACAAGGGACAGACAGTGTCTGGTGCCCAAGCTTTTCCTGTCTACATTACAGTCAGCTGGCTCAGACAGAAACAAGGGACAGACAGTGTCTGGTGCCCATGCTATTCCTGTCTACATTACAGTCAGCTGGCTCAGACAGAAACAAGGGACAGACAGTGTCTGGTGCCCATGCTATTCCTGTCTACATTACAGTCAGCTGGCTCAGACAGAAACAAGGGACAGACAGTGTCTGGTGCCCATGCTATTCCTGTCTACAGTACAGTCAGCTGGCTCAGACAGAAACAAGGGACAGACAGTGTCTGGTGCCCATGCTATTCCTGTCTACATTACAGTCGGCTAGCTCTGACAGAAACAAGGGACAGTGTCTGGTGCCCATGCTATTCCTGTCTACATTACAGTCAGCTGGCTCAGACAGAAACAAGGGACAGACAGTGTCTGGTGCCCATGCTATTCCTGTCTACAGTACAGTCAGCTGGCTCAGACAGAAACAAGGGACAGACAGTGTCTGGTGCCCATGCTATTCCTGTCTACATTACAGTCAGCTAGCTCAGACAGAAACAATGTGACAATTTGGTAGGTCTGTAAATCCAATGTACCAGTAAAACAAGCTACTTAAACAAGTTTTCTTAAATATGTTTAAATGGAACAATCATTTGATTGAGCAACACGGCATTCACAAGTGCACGACACCTGTAGTCGTTAGTCTATTAGCAAATCAGCGTAGAAAATTGATGAACAAATCCTAACACATGTGATGAATGGTTGTATGAAAGAAGGAAGCACGACCACAAGATGAGCTATATTTCATTTATTCGTGAGGGGTCAAACACTGTACTTCATGAAAGAGATAACATAGAATTAAACTATGTTCAATCAATATGTTCAAGGAAACACCCGAGTAAATAGTGGCTAATAGCATCAAAGAGCAATATGTAACATGTGAAAGACAAGAATTGAATATGGTGATATAATTCTTTCTACATATACATCATCTTTCTCTTACTCCTATATTTCCTACACTTTGCTTGCATCAACTGCTATTCATTTAGCATCTGGATTCTCTCTTAATCAAAATGTACTCCTTTATTTGCTTGTATTTACTTCACTTGTCTAAACTTACATCTTGTCATCTTGCTTTTGCCATTGGTTATAAAAAAAAACAATAATGAGAATGGGAGAGCCCCTTTATGAGAGTGATAATGGTTACCTGTGTGTTATGGGGGAGTGTCCATGTGTTTTTCTCAATGATGGTACCTAAATATGATACAGGAGAGCTTCAAAGTTAATTTCTTCATGATGGCACCTATACAGGATAATTAAAGGCAAGTTCACACCTTAATGATACCTGAAGGTTTTGAGTTACCATGAAGAAAATTTCAAGGTAGTTGCGCTTTTTAGCTTTTTGGACCTGATTCGGAGAAGAGTCATATAACATCCTAGTAGCCACTGGAATGGGTCACTTCATGAAGTCCACTTGCTTTAACAACTAGAAAATTTGCACTTCTTTGATGCATTGTGGATAAATGTATATATATTTTGTATGCAATCTCACAGTGAATTTTATGCATCAACACAGTTTAACAATTCCTGATATTGGAAACATAATTTCAAACGTTTAGTTAAAGGGAGGGAGTAAACATGGGATTTCACTGATCAGTGCGGTCAATGTCTGATTATATCAATTCTATCTGGTCGAGACACAACAGTTTTTTGGAGGATATATTTGGAGAAAACCTGTAAGATCCTATATTCAGTATTTCCAATGACTTGTAATTTGTTCTGTTTTGTACTTAATTCTTGTGGGATTTGTCCTTCTACAAGAAGGCACTTTTAAGAAAACCCTTGTATCAGGCAAGGCGTGCACAATATCGGACACCTTCCTAGACCTGCCATGCTAAATCTGTGGCACTCTGCAAAGGACATTCTCAAATCCAGATACGGCATGTCTAACAACCAACTACTACGACAGTATATGGCCTCTTTTTATCGTCTGCTATGTTGTAAATGCCACCTAGAGTTGGTTGTTGGCTTCGACTGTAACATTCCTAACAGCAATCCCTCTTAGCAGGAACAACACAGACACCTGAACAATAATTGATATGTATGCAAGACATTAATCCTGCAGGGCTTCCTGTTTACATTCTGCAATTTTCCGAGCCAATGTTATGCAAAAAAATCACACTTAAACTCGACAGATGAAGAATGAATCTTAACATCTATGAATTATTACGAACAAATTGAGAAGGCTCCCAGATGAGATTTAGTCGAAGGCGATTCAATCCAGCAAGAGACAATTTGAAGGTCCAGATCCCCAACATTATGTTTGTTATGGGACACAATGGCACTGCCGTGATCGAAAGCTGGGTTTCTCAAGGTTGATGTGACTATTAATGACCAAGCACAAAACAGCGGACAACCAAAATAGTGCACAATGCGAGGTATTCATTCCGATTCTCAATCTAGAAAGGCATGTAAGTACAGAACATTGATATAAAAGAGCAGCTTGCTCGAAATATAATTTGTGACAAAATATAATTTAGCACCTTTGCCGGATGGTATATATCTACATCACCGTCTGACCGGGGCAAGCAAGACGTCCTGAACGATAACAATAAGCAGTTTTCAGGTTTGGTGTTGAACTAGCCATAATAATCTGGCCTCGAACTTAGGTTCTAGGCCAGAAGTACCCCTTATGAGCGGGTGTCGGCTCTCCAATCAATGCTAAACTTAACACAAAACTTAATTCTACCCTTCCCCAACCATGAAATATTGATATTTACTAGGAATCTAAGATATTCGATGAAAACAATGAAGCGCGATTTCCACTTTTCACTTCAACAGTGGAAATTGTTGCGCTTCGCTGTTTTGAACATACTATTACTAGCGCTACAGGATGTCTTAATAATAATAGAGGTTGTAATGAACAAATGAAACGTCCGCACAAGGCTAGTCGCGCAGAGTCAACAACATAAAAGAAGAGAGGGCTACCTTGTCTCCTTGTTTTCTTATTCAAGGGAATATAATAACAGTTGCCAATCAATGTTGGTTGACAATTATAATGCGATGCTGCTACACAAATGAAACAACAACTCACAGACAAAGGTATGCTATACAATATTGATCTTGGCAATCCCCGGTTATCAATTGGATAAGAATGGAAAGCACCTAAATTTCCAATTGCGTCATATCTGGTGTAACGTGAGTATTTTCGGCGATTACAATCCTCTCCTCCTTATCAGCGCGGGCAGAATCTGTCACAATTGCTTCAAACAGAATATAGCAATCACCAAATGACAAACGGAAATCTTCATAGGTTTCACCGTAAAGGATTACGAAATACTTTACCCCCTATTTTCATGAAATAAACTCCGATAGACACCTCAAAAGAAGTTGGCTGCATCAACACCAAACAACTCAGTCGAGAAGCTCTGTTAGCGCGTTATGACCAGTGGCAGTGGGTTGTTCAATGCCAAAAACAGACGATCAGACTCTACAGCAGGCGACCAAGAAACAGAGTTGACAGTTAACATCAAGACATGCAATTTATGATGGGTTAAGCTTGAGAGCACTTGGAAAAATTATTTATACAATTAATCATTGGTTTCAATTAGCCCCTTTTCTAGCGGATGTGCTCGCAATCTGCATGTGACCGCCTGCTATATTCATCGCAAGTTTTCCCACACCGCTACGTGTACGTGTATCACAGTCAGCAAAGGCTGATAGGAGTTTCAATCGTCTGATAATTGAGAAATTAGTTACTAGGTTAAAATGGGATGAAGCCTTGAGGCGGAGGGCTGTTGAGATCGCACTTAAACCTAGTACATGCCATGATACAGTTGGTTGTTTCATTCGGGTTTCACAGAGACTGGGAGAGGAGACAAGTCCTGTTAATGATCTCAAACAGTGGAACCCATAAATGATAAACATTTGTTTCGTATGCATTAGTATGTGGACCGTTGCCTGCCCAGGTTGATTAATTTCCTTGTGGAGGCCAATGGCGAAATCCTTGATTTCAATTCTACACATCCCTCGTCCCACTGAAAGTCAGTGAGAATGACAATCGAAGATATGGCTGAAAAATTATTACGTCCGCTCGTTGATTAAATCTCCTCACCAGCCGTTTCTAAAATCATAAAATGAATTAATTTCTGTCATCAAGTGCAAGAAACAAACGCGGAAATTGAGGTAAATGTGAATTAAAGCTACATTTCTCATATCAATAAATTTTTTTTGTGTTCTCAAATTACCTTCTTCTTATATAATTATTTAACATCTAGCTGAAATTAAATTCGGAGAACCGATTGGGCAACAAAATAAGGTTGATAAGCATCTGAATAATAACTCACGGATTGCTCTTATACACCCATAAGATGCTCTTCTGTGGGACTGAGTTATGATTCAAGACGCCACATAGTGATGAGGTGAGCTACCAGCGTTGAACCTCTTCAGTATCCACTTTTTGGGTCATGTGCCTTTTTAGCCTATATATACAGTAAATGTGGAGAGAGGTCTGGCTTCGGTGACCCACCGTATCCGCCAGTGACAGTCAGAGAATGACGCTTTCGACTAATGATTTGCAATATTAATATATGGAAGACACAGTTTCTAAGAACCAGAGTTTTTATGAGGGATCAAACAAAACCGAAAGTAATCGTCCTGGGAGATTTCTTTGGTTTCGCTAGTAAAGCTTTCGCTTCACACCATTTAGTAGTTTCGTTTGCCTAAATAACAGGCGTTTGTTTCGCATTGCCAAGCTGCAGCGCGCCAAACCGCCCAAACGAGTTGCGCGCGAAGAAGGTGAGTCGGCTGCAAGTATTGGGTTACAAAGTGTGACTCTTCAACACCATTTCTCAATAACATTCTTATCATCCCTGGGAGGTTATAACTCATGGAACGCGAATAAGAATTTCATTTTCATGGTTATTAAGAGAATGACTGGATTATTCATCAATTAGGAACCTTTTAAAAACGTCGAAAATTATTTTATATTTTATAGCAATGCTATAGGGACCATATATAGTTGGAGTCAGTCTAGCTATAGGGCTATAAAGTGTGACGTGACATCGTTGATAACAGTCTTCATTGGCTCTTTAACACCTTTTCTCTTTAGCAATCTCGTGATGCCTGGGAGGCTACAAAGTGTGACGTCACATCGCTGATACAGGGGTCCTTTACCACTGCTATACCCCCCCCCCCCCCGCTGGGGGGGGGGGGTATAGCAGTGTGAGAGGTTCTTTCATTGGAAAGGGGTAGGGGTTAGCCGCCATGGGAAACAAAAACCGGACCATATCTATACCAAGCCAAAGTGAGATAAAGGGAACCATTTACATACCAAATCCTCTGAAAAAGACCCATTCATATGCAATTTTTTTTAAAGGGTCACCATTGCATATACCAGAATGAATGATCCCAAATCATATCTAGACCACCTCGAGGAGCTACAGCGGACCCATCCATATACCAAACTAACGATTCAGAATGAATAAGAACGTTTATAAAGCTTCGCAACTGCCAAAAAAAAAATTGCTGATACCGTGGTCAGTCCCACCAATGCTCTGGTTCGTAACGGCAAGGCAGTTAATTAGATAGCGGCCACTAAGTAAACAGATGTGTGAATCGGGCCCACAGGCTGTCAACGAGCGCCCAGGACGTTCGGCCCATGATGTAGACGATATTGCAGGAAACAGTGGAAGGAGAATGTACGGACCTGACCTTTCTGTTTGCTTATCATGCCATAATTCTTGTCTTTGTAACAACGCAACCACGCTGACTGATAAGGCAGGCCACCATTGACCCAGGGGACTTGAGCAAACGCCCCATATTGAGCATCATATTGGATACCTAGTCAAGGTCCCCTAGCCCCTTGGCTGCAGGCCCTGTTTACATGTTAATGATATTCAATAGTCTCGCCAAGAGCGAGAAGCGTAGCGGAACCCCTGGAGTCTGGAACGCGGACTATTGGATACCCATCACAAAACAAATATCCATTGCTATACTCGCTGTCAAAAATACGTACCTATTGGTATACCAGGTCATTGCCCAAAAATCGACCCATTGCTATACTTGTCTTCTAGAAATAACGGCCCATGCGTATACCAAAATGCCAAAAAACCGGCCCAAATTGGCGGCATATTCCCACAAACCTCCACATAGTGAGAACACGCCCCCACCCTCCCCGTCTTCAAAAGATGTCTCAAACTAATGAACCATACAGTATATATGTGTGCCGTCACCTTTCCTTTGTAGCTTTCTAGTCATGTCTGGAAAGCAGTATCTCGGTGACTATAATTAGGATAATTATCAAATTTACACGGTTATTTAGAGAATGGCTGGGGCTACAACAAATGAATGATTCGGCGTCAAACGTCAATATCTTGAATAGCTAGAGGATTTCCCTGTTGTTTGAACCAGTCCGGCTATTTCCACACCTTTTTTGATGGTGCAACGTGGGGTCGGATGGGATTATGACGACCTCACTTAGTAGCCACATAGGAGCACTCAAGATCTTCTCATACCAACCGTAAGATACGAATCTCTGTGATCAAACCTTCATATTATCTATAAATGGCTCCAAATACCACTAAAAAATTGTCGTGTCCAGTCTCAACGCATTATAAATCGTTGTCGCACAATGGCTGCTCATGCTGCTCAGGCATTATAAGAGCATATTGATCAGCAGTTATCGAAACTGTAAGCTTCGGGTCATGTCTTGTCAAGGTCACCTAGCCCCTTGGCTGCGGGCCCTGTTTACATGTGAATGACAATCAATACTCGCGCCAAGGACGAGAAGCGTAGCGGAACCCCTGTAGTCTCGGACGCAGACTGGGCCATGACATTATTTCACTGTTTGAGAAGCTTATCACATCGCACTTGTGCTCGAACATTATTATCCTACCACAAGGAACACGTGTAATGGTATTATATACACTCTTCTCTATAATACAACTAGATTCTTGGTGGTTTGATCATAACTGTCTAGCCCAAACGCTTGTATTAAATAATATGGGCAGTGTTATTGATCGGTATATCACGTCCCACGTCATACAGTGTCTAGAACTTTTCTACACAATAATTCCCAGATTAATGATAAAAATGTTAAATTCCTCTTAGGTGGAAGGGGTTTGTTGTGCATTACATGCACTCTTAGTTTTATGCATAACCCATTGGATGTTTGAGAAGCATAGCTGTATTGATCACCATGTTGATTGGGATTCACTAAAGCGTCTTACCCACCCCCAGAACGCCCACTCACCACAGCGTCTTACCCACCCCCAGAACGCCCACTCACCACAGCGTCTTACCCACCCCCAGAACGCCCACTCACCACAAACTGATGCTGCTTTTAAGGATGACACATATTTCCTGAATGTAAATATACAAACATATTTAACATAAAATGAGTCACAAAAGACGTATATTGGGAATCAATTCTTTACTAGCCATGGAAAATTTATATTTCACTTTCGTTGCTCAAGTCAAAACAAGAAGATTTAAATAAAGCTCGCCCGAGTGGAAGAGGAAAATGGATTGCTATTGGGATGGCTTTGGGAAAGCGGGTGGCTTGTGTTTGCACATAGGAGTGCTTCAGATATTTTCTTGCCATCCTTATCTCCATGGCAGATATGTTTGACGCTACGTTAAAATAACCTATACTAGCCTGCGCAGCAGCCGATACGCAAGGAGATCGGTCTAGGAGGTGTTATCACGGGGACCTCAAATATAAAAATGTACACTGCAATATAGAAAATGACCTGAGCTGTGGTAATGGTAATATTGGAGTTTTCTATCACTTTCGGCAACAAGGTGAAATCACGGTTATGGACGAGGACAATTGAGATACTCGGCGAGCTCCCTTTAACTGCATAAGTACCAGTAACCCATTGCCCAGACCGGGCTGCGTAACCCACGCCGCCGGGACGAAGGTCGATACGATTGAGTCACAGGGCCGATGTGTCCCTTTTCACAGATGGGACCGCTTTACCGAGCTATAACCCGATAACACATTTGAGTTTCTTCAGTTAGAACCACATTCACCGGCTAAATCATCACGGGCCAGATCATAACGAGATCATAACGGGCCAGAGCAAAACCGAGAACGTCAATTACTTCTCTACAAACCGACGAACTAATTACTTCCACCGTGCGCATGTTGTGGCATGAAAATGGACCTAATAAACACAACACATATACAACAGTTATTGTGTACAATGGCGTATCCCTGCTATATTCGACGGGATTGCCCTTAATGATCCACTGAGGATTTATTCATTAGCGACTGTGATATTTGTGTTGCGGGTCAAACGAGTCAGTCCCCTTGAAAACTCCCATGCGGACCAGATTATGACGGAGAAAGTCCATTACTTCTGTACAAAGCGACGAACTAATTACTTCCACCGTGCGCATGTTGCGGCAAGAAAATCGACCTAGTAAACACAACACTCATACAACAATTATTGTGGACAATGGAGTATTTATCCCTGCTATATGTGACGGGACCGCCCCTAGTAATCCACTGAGGATTTCTTCATTAGCTATTGTGATATTTGTGTTGGGCGAACCAGAGGATTCAGATGCAGAGAAGACTTGCGTTCAATATATCACTGTGTTATTATGTAATGCAGGTAGTTTATTACTTGGGGCCTTTATAATTGTTCGTTGAATGATAATTGTGAACAACGAAGAGAGTAAACCAATAGCTTACACTCTTGAGGAGGGTCATGTAACTTGACGTTATAATCAGAGAACATGTGATTAAGTGTAGCCTATGATGCGTGTCGGCGCGAGATCAATATGATTAGTTTGCTTAAGTCAAGTCAAAGAGAGGTTGTATACCCATAAAGAGAACGAGATCGCCTGGCAGTCTGCATGGCAACCGCACCTTTAAAATTTAAAGTTTTTCAGACCTTTAGTCGATGTGTGGCGCTGCGGTCTCTGAAAATAGATCCACCGCCGGAAGTTATGATTGCGTACCCATTGGTCTCATTATCTTTCACAAGGTGAAATCACGGTGATGGAGGAGAGTGATTGAGATATTCGGAGAGCTCCCTCTAACTACATAAGTGTCAGTAACCCATTGCCCAGACCGGCTTCGAAACCCACGCAGCTAAGACGAAGGTCCAATACTATATGATTGAGTCATCACAATGTGCACTCTCTTTCAGAGATGGGACCCCAATTTAAGTTGATCATTCTAGTCACGAGTTACCAGTCGGTCTTTCACACCTTGGGATCGAACCTGCATGGGCTATAACCTGATGACTCATTGGAGTTTCTTCAGTAAGAACCACATTCAGGGACAAGATCATCACAGAGAACGTCAATTATTTCTCTATAAATAGCACATGGCCAGCTGTCGATAGGGCTGTTTTCTCACCATAAATCCTGCGTATGTTGATAATGTTTCGCATCATGTCGACAGCACTTTGCTGGCCAAAAGAACGATGAACTATTTACTTCCACTGTGCGCATGTTGGTGCATGAAAATCGACTTAGCACACATAACACACTTACAACAGTTATTGTCGACAATAGGGTACCCCTGCTATGCGACGGGACCGCCCTATGTGATCCACTGAGGATTATTGCATTAGGAATTGTGATATATGAGAAGGGCGAGTTAAATGATTCAGTCCGTGTTGAAAGCTCACATGCGATAGAGGGACGGACTCAGTCGACATCACCAACATAGGTTTCACATTCAGCGGCGGATTTTAACATGGAGTCGGTGAGTAAAGTAGCTGGTGTGGTGGGATAAGAATTATAATTGTCATGGAGTACGCTTTTTGCGCTGAGTAGGACTTGAATCGTCAATCATTTGAATGCTGAATCAACATTTTGCTTCCCTACTGGGGTTGGTTTGGGGCCGGACTGCAGTGTTGTGTCTGTATTGAGATCACTTAGGCTATGACAAAAGTATGTTTTAGGTGGTAAAATAAGAATTAAATCAAATTTAAACTGGGCACATTTTGACGACTCTCACGTCATTGCCATTTCTTATACGGATGTTCTACATTATCATTAAGAATCGAAGCAATTATAATTGTGTTAATGAAACAATTCATCGGACCATTTCCAAACAATGCTCGGTTGGGCCTAACAGCCTCGATTCTATGAGCTGAACTTAATTGCTACCAGCCTTTATCTGTCCGATACAAAACGAAATATAAGTAACCACTTACTATAAAACGTCTTACAAGCAAGACCGGCGCCTAACTACTTTGTTAATACATATTTAGTGTAGGTAAACCAAGTGAATTCGTGCTGAAACATTTGCTTAGCATACTATCGCCAAGAAGCGTAGGAGTCTTGCGTTCAATATATCGCTGTGTTATTATGGAGATGCAGGTAGCTTATTACTTGGGGCCTTTATAATTGTTCGTTGAATGATAATTGTAAACAACAAAGAGAGTAAACCAATAGCTTACACTCTTGAGGAGGGTCATATACGCACGTGCGTAACTTCAATTCGAAAAGTGAAAAATAAATATGGCCAAAAATGGCATCAAAGTTAAAAGCTAAGGGGGGTTAGACTTCACTGTCTGGAACTGTAGATTTCTTCCCCGTCTGTACGTAACATTCCTTCAAGCCTGGCTACGCCCCTGACAGCAATCCGGGAGAAGTAATTTTTTTTTCAATAACGTTCCATCAAACACTTCTTATGTACACTGCGCATTGATTTGTATTTCAGAATATGCTGACAGATTCACAGCGAACAGGTTGGTTACCTCAAGCATCCCAGGTGAATTTCTCGTCAGTATATGACATGCAGATAGCATACGTGGTTGTCTGATCCACTGTCGGTATTTGCTCTTAACAGAAATCAAAGAGGCTTTCGCACTCTTCGACACCGATAATAGTGGAACAATCACTGCAGCAGAACTAGGAACGGCCGTGAGGGCATTAGGACAAAATCCTACTCGAGCCGAGTTGGATGACATGATAAAGGAAGCGGACACCGATGGTCAGTATCTGATCGCTTCAATTATTATCCGACTATGATGCAAATATAGAACATTGGAGTAAACATTTATTATTGACGTGGTTGAATTTGTTCAAAATAAATAATTCTATCATGACCGCTTTCAGGAAATGGAACTATCGAATACAACGAATTCTTTAACATGATGGCCAAGAGCTTGAATGATTCAGACCCAGAAGTGGATATGAGGGACGCATTTGGGTTGGTTCCTATGATACACAACTATGGGTTTATGGTTTAAACATTATGATCAAGTCATAGTTTGAAATGATAGTGAATGTCATCATTGTCAGCTTCATTTTCATGTCAGATAAATAATCCCCTGCGTCAAACAAATCAAAGGGTGGATCAGTGTAAAGAAATGGAAGTATGGTGCCGAAATTATTCAGCAGCATATAATACTTGATATGCCAAATCAGCAGCAATTGTTTTTGCTTGCTATGTTGCAACCTTCGGGACTCTTGCAGTGCATTTGATAAAGACGGCAACGTTTTAATCAGCAAATTAGAGCTGCGTCACGTTATGACGAATGTGAAATAGCCTCTCTGTTATTTGCAGAGTTTTTGATAAAGACGGTGACGGTTTCATCAGTGGGGCCGAGCTGCGTCACGTTATGACGAATCTGGGCGAGAAATTAACGGATGAGGAAGTGGACGAGATGATTCGGGAAGCTGACATAGACGGGGATGGTCACCTGAATTATAAAGGTAACCTATCATTATGTGAAAATAGCCGTGCCCGATAACCAGCACCACATTAAATCGTTTGTATCCTCCCAGTATAAGGCTGCCAGTTATTTTCACTTTCCATCACTGCAAAATAGTCAGCATCCCCCTGTATCCCTCTACGCATTATAAAACAGACAAGGGGTTGATTATTGTACAAAGTAAGACAAACACTCATTATGTGCAGCGACAATGTACTGCCAGTTGGTCAAAACAAAGAGCTTGTAGCTACACTGAGATGGTTCATTCTGACAAGCACGCCCATCTATAGCGTACCCCTACAAATCATGGCCATTTGGGTCACTCTTCCCTGGGTTTGACACATTGTGGCTTATGTTGAAGGAATCGTGTCCCCAAATTTGCATGTGGTTTCAAAATAGATGTCATGACCAACAGCGTCCTGCCAACAGGTGGCGTGATCACTGATTGGGTCCGGAGTGAGCCCTGTGATCGTACATATAAGCTCTTTGCTCAACTGTCAAACGCAATATAAAAGGCTGCAACTTTTCCTTTACCAACACAATTACACCGCTTTACCCAAATCTTCTTGTCTTGCATAGAATTACATTTAATAGTTTTCACGTTTTTGTCCTATTATCGCCATCTTGCAGCGTGCTGTAACTGTATGGTACCATTCATTTGTTGATATATCTGTTTCAATTTCAGAATTTGTGCAAGTAATGATGGCTAGATGAAATGACACTCTCTAAGGTAAATATAAACGATAATTAATGCAGTGATATATTTACATCGTGGAAATAAATGATAAATTATTTATTTATCAAACCCTTAATAATATATTTGCTCCGTGTACATAATGTTTCAATCTTTAACGGTGTGTTAATCTGCTTCAGCACAAAGAAACGGAGAAGCAGGCAATCTCAACTTTTTTTTCCATCGATCACCGTCTCTTCATATTGACATACCATGTGTCGCATTCTTAGCCAATTTTGTTGTATGCGCTTGAGCTTGAACAACTTCCGGTTTGCTGTATATAGATGAAATGAACTCTGTCGCCCTGGTGGCTGACTTTATTTGGTAATAAATGCATTTCTCCAATTCTATCATGGGTCCTTACTCATGTCAACTTGCAATATTCTCCATGTGGAGCGTGACTTCAGAAATGAGATTGCGATCAAGTTAGCTCGTTCATTACGTGACAGCTGAGATGAGACCAAACAATAGGGGCCTTCACATTCTCAGGTTCCCGTTGCGGCCGCTAGGAGGGCCACCGTTGCGGACAGCGAATTTGACCGGAACTTGGGACATGTTTCTCTGCCTGGCAAGCTGTCAGCGCTTTGTTCGCGCTTTACCAGTTGCTGTTTAAATATCTTGCCTTGTTGCGTGCATTCTTGTTGCTGTTGTTTATAGCTGTGAAGGGCACCAAAACGTTGTCGAAGGTGTCAAGCGTATTCTGAGCTTCTCTTAAGTTCATCTGAACGCTGGGACGTCTCAATGAGCACATTTGAAGCATTTCTCAAACACATAGATTATCATAAAATTGTGCTCCAAAATGTTGCCAACTACATTCATCTCCAGTCGCCTGGAGAGTATTCTGCAAGAACATTAGTATTTACCCGATATCTTTTCGAAGTTAGCGTGCGTGACTGTTGCTACACCATGTCATCACTGTCTCCTACTAAGTGGAAAGAACCCCAGCTGAAAACTTTCCTCAAAGATAGGGGAATCCGTTGCTCGAGAAAACTGAGCTGGTATAATTAGTAAGAAATGCCTGCAGCACTGAAAATATTGTGGACTTTGTCGGGGATGATGATGGTGAGAATATTTACAATGAACGAAGAACTATTAGCATAAAGGGTCAGCAAGTCAATTTCCCAGATCCCGGTTCACACTTTCTGCATGGCAGGCCGACATGTCAAATGCATCTGAGCATACTGAGGCTTACTGTCTAATTTATTTATTTGACCGACCACAAGCGTGCAAATAGATTCCTAGCAGGGTGGCATCATTTGAGAGCGAAAGGGGATATCAGCTGTTCCTCAACAGACACATACATGCAGTTGAATATAAATCCCTGAATCATAGTAGGTGTTATCTGAGGGGGAAATTTGTTATGGAGCAGTCCCAGCCGAGCAACCATACGATGTATGGCTTCTCTTCTCCCCATCTGGTACCATAGAGTCTGCTGGATGTGAGTACACAGGGTAGTTCTAAAATTCATGTAATTAGAATATTTAACTTATATTATAACCCATTGGATCTTGAGAAGCATAGCAGTAATGATCACCATGTTCATTGGGATTCACTTCAACGTCTTACCCACCACCAGAACGCCCACTCACCACAAACTGATGCTGCTTTCAAGGATGACACATATTTCCTGGATGTAAATATACAAAGATATTTAACATAAAATGAGTCACAAAAGAGGTATATTAATCTAACTCTTACCAAGGAGTTATATAACTAAAGAAGGAGTGGCAACGCCCTTTGAAGTCGCCGCCGAGGCGCTCGCGCGTGTGCCTCGGCAGCGAGTGTTTTCACAAGCTCGCGCTTGATGGCGCTAACCGTACTTCGTATTGCGACATCAAGCGAGCCAGCGAGGAAACCGGAGGTCTTGACCCGAGTTCGCGAGGAACATAGGCGAAATGGCATGGATACATTTGCAAGTGTCAATTGACGAGTTAACAACAGCAGGCGATGAACTCGATTAAACAATATCATTAACTATGTCCTGTACGTGCCTTGTCATCACATTGTCCGAGTCTGAAGTAAAATACCAGTACTTGCGCGAGAATTGAAACGCGTTGGCATGCCAGGAGTTTCGGTGACACGCGACGCAAATCTGACGCTCTTGGAGAGTTCATTTTGATTTACTCGGAGCACATCTGGTCCGCATGACAGTGGATATAACTGTTAAAAAGACGCCATGAAAGGCTGGAGAAAGTGTCCATGGAAATGTTCAAAGGGGTTAAGAAAAACACTCGAACCATATTAACTGTGATTTGTGTGCAGGGTTCAAATGGATGTTTCTTCATGCTAAAACAAAGTAGCTGTAGGTTTATGTAAACAATGAGATAAAGTGAGAACTATTTATTTGCACTTCGATATGACAAACATATAAACAGAATAACATATAGAACAAGCCAATCTATATCATTTAACAAATAGAGCTCATAAATTCAACTTTTTAGTTTATAAGTGGTACAAAAATCTGATTTTTTTTTATCCCAAAAACAACAATGTCAGGCAACAAACTGTTACCTTTTTTACTCTTCACATTCAGCTGCATAGGCATGTTCAGAAATGGAACGCTTTCTGTCAGCTGATATCTTGAAGTGATACTTCTCAGATTTAAAAAAACCTTCCTGGACATTTTCCTGCCAACTGGAAAGGTTTTTGCCGGCAAAAACATAATAATGATAATTGAACTGGATATGTAAAGATTAAAAATATCTTCTCAGACACAGATACCAACACCTAATATTTATCCATAATCATTCAGCGAAATAAAACTAACAGAGTACAAATTTGCTGGGACTAGACTAATATTCTAGGTTATAGTTAGTCACATAGAAGTATTCTGACATAAGTATGCCACCGGTAAGTAATAACACCAAATTATCGCCAACTGTCAGCCATATTGGACTGACAAATATAAGTCGTATTTGGATGCAATATGAAGGTAAACTATAAGGGAATTTACAATTATTGATAATGGATGGTGTTTGGTTAAGGCATTTGTGCCGTTATCTGGTCAAACAATACAACATAGTTTTTGATTGATTTGAAAAATTCTGAAAGCTTGAGATTCGACGAATTGTTCGAATTCAAGGTATTATCGCTCACGTATTTAGCTCAATACAATAAAAAGTACGTATTTAAAAGCTTAATAAACGTGACCATTAGATTTGTCTTTGTTCACTCAACGAATATCAAGAATAATTTAATGTGAATATTGCACAATTTTCAAGAGATTAAAAAATATATGTCGAAGTTCCAACCTAAAATATGGCTTCTCGAAGCGGAATAAACACTTGCAAACTTTAATCGAATAAAGCATATTGATTACCCAAAAAAGGAAACTATGATAACCAGCGTGTTTATTGATATATAATTAATAACCTCGTCGGGCAAATCCATCAGGTTTGGTGATGCTGGTGAAAGTTTTCGAAAAAAAGAAAATGAAGTTTCTTGCACTGCTGCCAACGCCTCAACTTGCCGAACTGAAATGTGAGCGAGACACAGATCTCGTGGCGATCTCGCCGAGGCAGGCGCTCCTTGCTCTTACCTTGCCATAGAAAATGTCAATTTCACTTTCGTTGCTGTAGTCGAAACAAGAAGATGGAAATAAGGCTCGCTCGAGTGGAAGAGGAAAATGGATTGCTATTGGGATGGCTTTGGGAAAGCGGGTGGGTTGTGTTTGCACATAGGAGTGCTTCAGATATTTTCTTGCCATCCTTATCTCCATGGCAGATAAGGCGATGCGCAAGGAGATCGGTCTAGGGAGATCGGTCTAGGAGGTGTTATCACGGGGACTTCAAATATAAAAATGTACACTGCAATATAGAAAATGACCTGAGCTGTGGTAATGGTAATATTGGAGTTTTCTATCACTTTCGGCAACAAGGTGAAATCACGGTTATGGACGAGGACAATTGAGATACTCGGAGAGCTCCCTTTAACTGCATAAGTACCAGTAACCCATTGCCCAGACCGGACTGCGTAACCCACGCCGCCGGGACGAAGGTCGATACGATTGAGGGCCGGGTGAATCCTCTTTCACAGTTGGGACCGCTTTACCGAGCTATAACCCGATAACACATTTGAGTTTCTTCAGTTAGAACCACATTCACCGGCTAAATCATCACGGGCCAGATCATAACGAGATCATAACGGGCCAGAGCAAAACCGAGAACGTCAATTACTTCTCTACAAACCGACGAACTTATTACTTCCACCGTGCGCATGTTGTGGCATGAAAATGGACCTAATAAACACAACACATATACAACAGTTATTGTGTACAATGGCGTATCCCTGCTATATTCGACGGGATTGCCCTTAATGATCCACTGAGGATTTATTCATTAGCGACTGTGATATTTGTGTTGCGGGTCAAACGAGTCAGTCCCCTTGAAAACTCCCATGCGGACCAGATTATGACGGAGAAAGTCCATTACTTCTGTACAAAGCGACGAACGAAATTACTACTTCCACCGTGCGCATGTTGCGGCAAGAAAATCGACCTTGTAAACACAACACTCATACAACAATTATTGTGGACAATGGAGTATTTATCCCTGCTATATGTGACGGGACCGCCCCTAGTAATCCACTGAGGATTTCTTCATTAGCTATTGTGATATTTGTGTTGGGCGAACCAGAGGATTCAGATGCAGAGAAGACTTGCGTTCAATATATCACTGTGTTATTATGTAATGCAGGTAGTTTATTACTTGGGGCCTTTATAATTGTTCGTTGAATGATAATTGTGAACAACGAAGAGAGTAAACCAATAGCTTACACTCTTGAGGAGGGTCATGTAACTTGACGTTATAATCAGAGAACATGTGATTAAGTGTATCCTATGATGCGTGTCGGCGCGAGATCAATATGATTAGTTGGCTTAAGTCAAGTCAAAGAGAGGTTGTATACCCATAAAGAGAACGAGATCGCCTGGCAGTCTGCTTGGCAACCGCACCTTTAAAATTTAAAGTTTTTCAGACCTTTAGTCGATGTGTGGCGCTGCGGTCTCTGAAAATAGATCCACCGCCGGAAGTTATGATTGCGTACCCATTGGTCTCATTATCTTTCACAAGGTGAAATCACGGTGATGGAGGAGGGTGATTGAGATATTCGGAGAGCTCCCTCTAACTACATAAGTGTCAGTAACCCATTGCCCAGACCGGCTTCGAAACCCACGCAGCTAAGACGAAGGTCCAATACTATATGATTGAGTCATCACAATGTGCACTCTCTTTCAGAGATGGGACCCCAATTTAAGTTGATCATTCTAGTCACGAGTTACCAGTCGGTCTTTCACACCTTGGGATCGAACCTGCATGGGCTATAACCTGATGACTCATTGGAGTTTCTTCAGTAAGAACCACATTCAGGGACAAGATCATCACAGAGAACGTCAATTATTTCTCTATAAATAGCACATGGCCAGCTGTCGATAGGGCTGTTTTCTCACCATAAATCCTGCGTATGTTGATAATGTTTCGCATCATGTCGACAGCACTTTGCTGGCCAAAAGAACGATGAACTATTTACTTCCACTGTGCGCATGTTGGTGCATGAAAATCGACTTAGCACACATAACACACTTACAACAGTTATTGTCGACAATAGGGTACCCCTGCTATGCGACGGGACCGCCCTATGTGATCCACTGAGGATTATTGCATTAGGAATTGTGATATATGAGAAGGGCGAGTTAAATGATTCAGTCCGTGTTGAAAGCTCACATGCGATAGAGGGACGGACTCAGTCGACATCACCAACATAGGTTTCACATTCAGCGGCGGATCTTAACATGGAGTCGGTGAGTAAAGTAGCTGGTGTGGTGGGATAAGAATTATAATTGTCATGGAGTACGCTTTTTGCGCTGAGTAGGACTTGAATCGTCAATCATTTGAATGCTGAATCAACATTTTGCTTCCCTACTGGGGTTGGTTTGTGGCCGGACTGCAGTGTTGTGTCTGTATTGAGATCACATAGGCTATGACAAAAGTATGTTTTAGGTGGTAAAATAAGAATTAAATCAAATTTAAACTGGGCACATTTTGACGACTCTCACGACATTGCCATTTCTTATACGGATGTTCTACATTATCATTAAGAATCGAAGCAATTATAATTGTGTTAATGAAACAATTCATCGGACCATTTCCAAACAATGCTCGGTTGGGCCTAACAGCCTCGATTCTATGAGCTGAACTTAATTGCTACCAGCCTTTATCTGTCCGATACAAAACGAAATATAAGTAACCACTTACTATAAAACGTCTTACAAGCAAGACCGGCGCCTAACTACTTTGTTAATACATATTTAGTGTAGGTAAACCAAGTGAATTCGTGCTGAAACATTTGCTTAGCATACTATCGCCAAGAAGCGTAGGAGTCTTGCGTTCAATATATCGCTGTGTTATTATGGAGATGCAGGTAGCTTATTACTTGGGGCCTTTATAATTGTTCGTTGAATGATAATTGTAAACAACAAAGAGAGTAAACCAATAGCTTACACTCTTGAGGAGGGTCATATACGCACGTGCGTAACTTCAATTCGAAAAGTGAAAAATAAATATGGCCAAAAATGGCATCAAAGTTAAAAGCTAAGGGGGGTTAGACTTCACTGTCTGGAACTGTAGATTTCTTCCCCGTCTGTACGTAACATTCCTTCAAGCCTGGCTACGCCCCTGACAGCAATCCGGGAGAAGTAATTTTTTTTTCAATAACGTTCCATCAAACACTTCTTATGTACACTGCGCATTGATTTGTATTTCAGAATATGCTGACAGATTCACAGCGAACAGGTTGGTTACCTCAAGCATCCCACGTGAATTTCTCGTCAGTATATGACATGCAGATAGCATACGTGGTTGTCTGATCCACTGTCGGTATTTGCTCTTAACAGAAATCAAAGAGGCTTTCGCACTCTTCGACACCGATAATAGTGGAACAATCACTGCAGCAGAACTAGGAACGGCCGTGAGGGCATTAGGACAAAATCCTACTCGAGCCGAGTTGGATGACATGATAAAGGAAGCGGACACCGATGGTCAGTAATCTGATCGCTTCAATTATTATCCGACTATGATGCAAATATAGAACATTGGAGTAAACATTTATTATTGACGTGGTTGAATTTGTTCAAAATAAATAATTCTATCATGACCGCTTTCAGGAAATGGAACTATCGAATACAACGAATTCTTTAACATGATGGCCAAGAGCTTGAATGATTCAGACCCAGAAGTGGATATGAGGGACGCATTTGGGTTGGTTCCTATGATACACAACTATGGGTTTATGGTTTAAACATTATGATCAAGTCATAGTTTGAAATGATAGTGAATGTCATCATTGTCAGCTTCATTTTCATGTCAGATAAATAATCCCCTGCGTCAAACAAATCAAAGGGTGGATCAGTGTAAAGAAATGGAAGTATGGTGCCGAAATTATTCAGCAGCATATAATACTTGATATGCCAAATCAGCAGCAATTGTTTTTGCTTGCTATGTTGCAACCTTCGGGACTCTTGCAGTGCATTTGATAAAGACGGCAACGTTTTAATCAGCAAATAAGAGCTGCGTCACGTTATGACGAATGTGAAATAGCCTCTCTGTTATTTGCAGAGTTTTTGATAAAGACGGTGACGGTTTCATCAGTGGGGCCGAGCTGCGTCACGTTATGACGAATCTGGGCGAGAAATTAACGGATGAGGAAGTGGACGAGATGATTCGGGAAGCTGACATAGACGGGGATGGTCACCTGAATTATAAAGGTAACCTATCATTATGTGAAAATAGCCGTGCCCGATAACCAGCACCACATTAAATCGTTTGTATCCTCCCAGTATAAGGCTGCCAGTTATTTTCACTTTCCATCACTGCAAAATAGTCAGCATCCCCCTGTATCCCTCTACGCATTATAAAACAGACAAGGGGTTGATTATTGTACAAAGTAAGGCAAACACTCATTATGTGCAGCGACAATGTACTGCCAGTTGGTCAAAACAAAGAGCTTGTAGCTACACTGAGATGGTTCATTCTGACAAGCACGCCCATCTATAGCGTACCCCTACAAATCATGGCCATTTGGGTCACTCTTCCCTGGTTTGACACATTGTGGCTTATGTTGAAGGAATCGTGTCCCCAAATTTGGATGTGGTTTCAAAATAGATGTCATGACCAACAGCGTCCTGCCAACAGGTGGCGTGATCACTGATTGGGTCCGGAGTGAGCCCTGTGATCGTACATATAAGCTCTTTGCTCAACTGTCAAACGCAATATAAAAGGCTGCAACTTTCCTTTACCAACACAATTACACCGCTTTACCCAAATCTTCTTGTCTTGCATAGAATTACATTTAATAGTTTTCACGTTTTTGTCCTATTATCGCCATCTTGCAGCGTGCTGTAACTGTATGGTACCATTCATTTGTTGATATATCTGTTTCAATTTCAGAATTTGTGCAAGTAATGATGGCTAGATGAAATGACACTCTCTAAGGTAAATATAAACGATAATTAATGCAGTGATATATTTACATCGTGGAAATAAATGATAAATTATTTATTTATCAAACCCTTAATAATATATTTGCTCCGTGTACATAATGTTTCAATCTTTAACGGTGTGTTAATCTGCTTCAGCACAAAGAAACGGAGAAGCAGGCAATCTCAACTTTTTTTTCCATCGATCACCGTCTCTTCATATTGACATACCATGTGTCGCATTCTTAGCCAATTTTGTTGTATGCGCTTGAGCTTGAACAACTTCCGGTTTGCTGTATATAGATGAAATGAACTCTGTCGCCCTGGTGGCTGACTTTATTTGGTAATAAATGCATTTCTCCAATTCTATCATGGGTCCTTACTCATGTCAACTTGCAATATTCTCCATGTGGAGCGTGACTTAAGAAATGAGATTGCGATCAAGTTAGCTCGTTCATTACGTGACAGCTGAGATGAGACCAAACAATAGGGGCCTTCACATTCTCAGGTTCCCGTTGCGGCCGCTAGGAGGGCCACCGTTGCGGACAGCGAATTTGACCGGAACTTGGGACATGTTTCTCTGCCTGGCAAGCTGTCAGCGCTTTGTTCGCGCTTTACCAGTTGCTGTTTAAATATCTTGCCTTGTTGCGTGCATTCTTGTTGCTTGTTTCTATAGCTGTGAAGGGCACCAAAACGTTGTCGAAGGTGTCAAGCGTATTCTGAGCTTCTCTTAAGTTCATCTGAACGCTGGGACGTCGCAATGAGCACATTTGAAGCATTTCTCAAACACATAGATTATCATAAAATTGTGCTCCAAAATGTTGCCAACTACATTCATTTCCAGTCGCCTGGAGAGTATTCTGCAAGAACATTAGTATTTACCCGATATCTTTTCGAAGTTAGCGTGCGTGACTGTTGCTACACCATGTCATCACTGTCTCCTACTAAGTGGAAAGAACCCCAGCTGAAAACTTTCCTCAAAGATAGGGGAATCCGTTGCTCGAGAAAACTGAGCTGGTATAATTAGTAAGAAATGCCTGCAGCACTGAAAATATTGTGGACTTTGTCGGGGATGATGATGGTGAGAATATTTACAATGAACGAAGAACTATTAGCATAAAGGGTCAGCAAGTCAATTTCCCAGATCCCGGTTCACACTTTCTGCATGGCAGGCCGACATGTCAAATGCATCTGAGCATACTGAGGCTTACTGTCTAATTTATTTATTTGACCGACCACAAGCGTGCAAATAGATTCCTAGCAGGGTGGCATCATTTGAAAGCGAAAGGGGATATCAGCTGTTCCTCAACAGACACATACATGCAGTTGAATATAAATCCCTGAATCATTGTAGGTGTTATCTGAGGGGGAAATTTGTTATGGAGCAGTCCCAGCCGAGCAACCATACGATGTATGGCTTCTCTTCTCCCCATCTGGTACCATAGAGTCTGCTGGATGTGAGTACACAGGGTAGTTCTAAAATTCATGTAATTAGAATATTTAACTTATATTATAACCCATTGGATCTTGAGAAGCATAGCAGTAATGATCACCATGTTCATTGGGATTCACTTCAACGTCTTACCCACCACCAGAACGCCCACTCACCACAAACTGATGCTGCTTTCAAGGGATGACACATATTTCCTGGATGTAAATATACAAAGATATTTAACATAAAATGAGTCACAAAAGAGGTATATTAATCTAACTCTTACCAAGGAGTTATATAACTAAAGAAGGAGTGGCAACGCCCTTTGAAGTCGCCGCCGAGGCGCTCGCGCGTGTGCCTCGGCAGCGAGTGTTTTCACAAGCTCGCGCTTGATGGCGCTAACCGTACTTCGTATTGCGACATCAAGCGAGCCAGCGAGGAAACCGGAGGTCTTGACCCGAGTTCGCGAGGAACATAGGCGAAATGGCATGGATACATTTGCAAGTGTCAATTGACGAGTTAACAACAGCAGGCGATGAACTCGATTAAACAATATCATTAACTATGTCCTGTACGTGCCTTGTCATCACATTGTCCGAGTCTGAAGTAAAATACCAGTACTTGCGCGAGAATTGAAACGCGTTGGCATGCCAGGAGTTTCGGTGACATGCGACGCAAATCTGACGCTCTTGGAGAGTTCATTTTGATTTACTCGGAGCACATCTGGTCCGCATGACAGTGGATATAACTGTTAAAAAGACGCCATGAAAGGCTGGAGAAAGTGTCCAGGAAATGTTCAAAGGGGTTAAGAAAAACACTCGAACCATATTAACTGTGATTTGTGTGCAGGGTTCAAATGGATGTTTCTTCATGCTAAAAAAAGTAGCTGTAGGTTTATGTAAACAATGAGATAAAGTGAGAACTATTTATTTGCTCTTCGATATGACAAACATATAAACAGAATAACATATAGAACAAGCCAATCTATATCATTTAACAAATAGAGCTCATAAATTCAACTTTTTAGTTAATAAGTGGTACAAAAATCTGGTTTTTTTATCCCAAAAACAACAATGTCAGGCAACAAACTGTTACCTTTTTTACTCTTCACATTCAGCTGCATAGGCATGTTCAGAAATGGAACGCTTTCTGTCAGCTGATATCTTGAAGTGATACTTCTCAGATTTAAAAAAAACCTTCCTGGACCTTTTCCTGCCAACTGGAAAGGTTTTTGCCGGCAAAACATAATAATGATAATTGAACTGGATATGTAAAGATTAAAAATATCTTCTCAGACACAGATACCAACACCTAATATTTATCCATAATCATTCAGCGAAATAAAACTAACAGAGTACAAATTTGCTGGGACTAGACTAATATTCTAGGTTATAGTTAGTCACATAGAAGTATTCTGACATAAGTATGCCACCGGTAAGTAATAACACCAAATTATCGCCAACTGTCAGCCATATTGGACTGACAAATATAAGTCGTATTTGGATGCAATATGGAGGTAAACTATAAGGGAATTTACAATTATTGATAATGGATGGTGTTTGGTTAAGGCATTTGTGCCGTTATCTGGTCAAACAATACAACATAGTTTTTGATTGATTTGAAAAATTCTGAAAGCTTGAGATTCGACGAATTGTTCGAATTCAAGGTATTATCGCTCACGTATTTAGCTCAATACAATAAAAAGTACGTATTTAAAAGCTTAATAAACGTGACCATTAGATTTGTCTTTGTTCACTCAACGAATATCAAGAATAATTTAATGTGAATATTGCACAAATTTCAAGAGATTAAAAAATATATGTCGAAGTTCCAACCTAAAATATGGCTTCTCGAAGCGGAATAAACACTTGCAAACTTTAATCGAATAAAGCATATTGATTACCCAAAAAAGGAAACTATGATAACCAGCGTGTTTATTGATATATAATTAATAACCTCGTCGGGCAAATCCATCAGGTTTGGTGATGCTGGTGAAAGTTTTCGAAAAAGAAAATGAAGTTTCTTGCACTGCTGCCAACGCCTCAACTTGCCGAACTGAAATGTGAGCGAGACACAGATCTCGTGGCGATCTCGCCGAGGCAGACACTCCTTGCTCTTACCTAGCCATAGAAAATGTCAATTTTCACTTTCGTTGATGTAGTCGAAACAAGAAGATGGAAATAAGGCTCGCTCGAGTGGAAGAGGAAAATGGATTGCTATTGGGATGGCTTTGGGAAAGCGGGTGGGTTGTGTTTGCACATAGGAGTGCTTCAGATATTTTCTTGCCATCCTTATCTCCATGGCAGATAAGGCGATGCGCAAGGAGATCGGTCTAGGAGGTGTTATCACGGGGACTTCAAATATAAAAATGTACACTGCAATATAGAAAATGACCTGAGCTGTGGTAATGGTAATATTGGAGTTTTCTATCACTTTCGGCAACAAGGTGAAATCACGGTTATGGACGAGGACAATTGAGATACTCGGAGAGCTCCCTTTAACTGCATAAGTACCAGTAACCCATTGCCCAGACCGGACTGCGTAACCCACGCCGCCGGGACGAAGGTCGATACGATTGAGGGCCGGGTGAATCCTCTTTCACAGTTGGGACCGCTTTACCGAGCTATAACCCGATAACACATTTGAGTTTCTTCAGTTAGAACCACATTCACCGGCTAAATCATCACGGGCCAGATCATAACGAGATCATAACGGGCCAGAGCAAAACCGAGAACGTCAATTACTTCTCTACAAACCGACGAACTAATTACTTCCACCGTGCGCATGTTGTGGCATGAACATGGACCTAGTAAACACAACACACATACAACAGTTATTGTGTACAATGGAGTATCCCAGCTATATTCGACGGGTTTGCCCCTAATGATCCACTGAGAATTTCTTCATTAGCGACTGTGATATTTGTGTTGCGGGTCAAACGAGTCAGTCCCCTTGAAAACTCCCATGCGATAGTGCGATCTCCTGGCGCATTTGCTTCTGAGCAGGCTAGGATTCGCCTCTACCCCAAAAGATCGCTTTGGGCAAATTCGGGCCATTATGCGACGAAATATTTATACGAATTATTAACTGTCAAATGTTACAAAAATATTTTCTAGTGTGTTCGATTTGATGAATAATATACATTTTGTTATGGAAAACTTTTCAGCAGGTCGAAAATGAGGCATTCATCAGAAAAAATAGTTCCACGAACGTTTCATGGCCGTCAAGTGTTTTTACAAATGGCGGCAGCCAGATGTGAAAACGAATTTGCTATCTAAAATCAACAGAAAAAAGCAATAAAGTGTTACAAGCCGGGATAGGAAATGACAGACAAGCAATGAGAGTGTTTGGAAATGTTGTTCTTGGGAAAAGACGTTGTTGCTAATCTACCAACGGGGTATGGGAAAAGCCTGATATACCATTTGCTCCCAGATTTGCTCCCCCCCCCCCACCACCACCCTCCCGATGGGAGTCCACATGTTTTATGGAAAAAATAAAAAGACATACCACCAAGAAAACTTAGACTGCTAATGTGAGAATAAGATATGCCAAAATTTAATACTTGTGACTGCAGAGCCTTGGTTATATAACCTAAATAACTACAGCGTATAAAGCAAAGAACGTTGATAATCAACGACATCAAAATGCTTCCTTTGTGGGCAGTAAACACAGCTTTATTTCCCACAGAAGCTTTACTTCCTAGCTTCCCCCCGATAAGCTCCATTTCCGACATTCATGTTTGTTTATGTTTGGCTGTACTATCGCCCGGTAATTGGTCAAAGCCGGGTCAAATCGCATGCGCTCCGTTAACTATTGCAGAGATGTTATGTTCGCGAAGCATCAAACATGTCTGCCATGGAGAGTGGCGATAGTGGTGCGCTGGCCGCTATCTTCTATGTAAACATAAACCCAAGGGGGACAGCGATTTCGCAACCAGCTCCCAAAAATCTCGCCTCGACCATCATAATTAAAGAGACTGTTGAGCCCCATATTTGGAAAGAGGTTGCCTAGCAAGCTGCTTGGCAACCGCACCTTGAAAACCAAAAGTTTTAAGTTTTCAGACTTTCAGTCGCTACGCGGCGTTGTGGTCTCAGAAAATAGATCATTACTTCGGCTGTCGCCATATATGTTGACGGTCATTTCCCTTCCTGCTTGTCGGTCTAATGTGTGCTCAAAGATGCCCATAACTTGAATGAGTGAAGATTTGATGAAATGTACATAATGTTACCAAAGCGGAAGTATACACATCGATAGCGAGGTAAATTCAGAGCGCGTTATGATTTACAGCTAACATTCGCGTGTTTCATGGTTTTAGGGAGGCACCGTTATCGATGGAACGACTTAACTGAATAAAACACATTTCCACAATAGATCATGAATATTTCCAGTCAAATAATAATGTTAAAAACTTATGAACATAATTTTTCATCATGTAAACTTTGCGGCACAAATTACAAGACGGCATTACTAACGTCTGCGTTAAACGTAGTAATGTTATAACGAAATGATCCCTGGTTGCCTTATATGGGGCTGAACAGTCTCTTTAAGTCCCGTTTATGAGCCTGTCCCGCCCCATGTCCATTGAGAACACGTCATTCTAACTAACAAAACCATCCGCCCCAACACTTGCCATGCACCCAAAGACGTACTTTATTCGAGTCCAAACACTATTTTAGCCGATTAGCAAGTTTGCTGCACTCGGAAGTTCATTGATCATCAGCCCTTCGTCAGGGGCAAAGTAACCGCAAGTGCTGAATTGAAAATCAAAATAAGACCTCCAACTGGGCACATTTCGCGGCCGATCAAAACATTGTGTCGGTGAGTAAATTAGCCGATGTGGTGGGACATGAATTGCCAAACAACTGAAGCAACATTTTGCTTCTCTATCGGGGTTGGTTTGGGGCCGGACTGGGTGTTGAGATCACTTAGGCTGTGACCAAAGTATGTTTTAGGTGGTAAAATATAAATTAAATTGTAACTGGGCACATTTTGACGACTCTCACGACATTACCTTCTCCTATGCAGATGTTCTATATTATCATTAAGAATCGAAGCAATGATAATTGAGTTATTGAAACAATCCATCGGACCATTTCCAAACACGGCTCGGTTGGGCCCAACAGTCTCGATTATATGAGCTGATCTTAATTGCTACCAGCCATTATCTGTCCGATACCAAACGGATTATAAGTAACCACTTACTGTAAAACGTCTTACCAGGAAGATCGGCGCCTACCTACTTTGTTAATACATATTTCGGGTAGGTAAACCAACTGAATTCGTGCTGAAACATTTACTTAGCATACTATCGCCAAGAAGCGTTCAATATATGGCTGTGTTATTATGTAGATGCAGATAGCCGGAAGTTATGCTTGCGTAGCCGTTGGTCTCATTGTCTTTCACAAGGTGACATCACGGTGATGGATGAGGGTGATCGAGATATTCAGAGAGCTCCCTCTAACTACATAAGTGTCAATGACCCGTTGACCCAGACCGGCTTTGAAACCCACGCAGCTAGGACGAAGGTCCAACACGATACGATGGAGTCATCGGACAAGGTGCATTCCTTTTCAGAGATGGGACCCCAATTTAAGTTGATCATTCGAGTCACGAGTTACCAGTCGGTCTTTCACACCTTGGGATCGAACCTGCATGGGCTATAACCTGATGACTCATTGGGTTTCTGCAGTGAGAACCACATTCAGGGACAAGATCATCACAGAAAACGTCAATTATTTCTCTATAAATAGCACATGGCCAGCTGTCGATAGGGCTGTTTTCTCACCATAAATCCTGCGTATGTTGATAACGTTTCGCATCATGTCGACAGCACTTTGCTGGCCAAAAGAACGATGAACTATTTACTTCCACTGTGCGCACTTTGGGGCATGGAAATCTACTTAGCACACATAACACACTCACAACAGTTATTGTTGACAATAGGGTACCCCTGCTATGCGACGGGACCGCCCTATGTGATCCACTGAGGATTACTCCATTAGGAATTACGATATCTGAGTAGGGCGAGTTAAATGATTCAGTCCGTGTTGAAAGCTCACATGCGACAGTGGTACGGACTCAGTCGACATCACCAACATAGGTTTCACATTCAGCGGCGGATTTTAACATGGAGTCGGTGAGTAAAGTAGCTGGTGTGGTGGGATAAGAATTATAATTGTCATGGAGTACGCTTTTTGCGCTGAGTAGGACTTGAATCGTCAATCAATTGAATGCTGAATCAGCATTTTGCTTCCCTACTGGGGTTGGTTTGGGGCCGGACTGCAGTGTTGTGTCTGCTTTGAGATCACTTAGGCTGTGACCAAAGTATGTTTTAGGTAATAAAATAAGAATTAAATCGAATTTAAACTGGGCACATTTTGACGACTCTCACGACATTGTCATTTCTTATACGGATGTTCTATATTATTATTAAGAATCGAAGCAATGATAATTGTGTTAATGAAACAATTCATCGGACAATTTCCAAACACTGTTCGGTTGGGCCTAACAGCCTCGATTCTATGAGCTGAACTTAATTGCTACCAGCCTTTATCTGTCCGATACAAAACGGAATATAAGTAACCACTTACTGTAAAACGTCTTACGAGCAAGACCGGCGCCTGACTACTTTGTTAATACATATTTAGTGTAGGTAAACCAACTGAATTCGTGCAGAAACATTTGCTTAGCATACTATCACCAAGAAGCAGAGGAGTCTTGCGTTCAATATATCACTGTTTTATTATGTAGATGCAGGTAGCTTATTACTTGGGGCCTTTATAATTGTTCGTTGAATGATAATTGTTAACAGCAAAGAGAGTAAACCAATAGCTTACACTCTTGAGCAGGGTCATGTAACTTGACGTTATAATCAGAGAACATGTGATTAAGTGTATCCTATGATGCGTGTCGGCGCGAGATCAATATGATTAGTTGGCTTAAGTAGAGTTAAAGAGCATCCCCATATAAGGAATGAGGTTGCCTAGCAATTTTAGATTTTTCAGACTTTTAGTCGTTGTGTGGCGCTGCAGACTCTGAAAATATATCCAGTTTATTGGCTGTCAAATGACGACGAAAACAATGATCCAACTTCCATTTTGACATTGAGGGTACTATCTCTCTGGACGAAAGTTACTATTTAGCTTGTGGTTGTCGCCCACTACTTTAATGAGTGAACATTTGATGATATCTAAGTATACACAACAATAGTTACTTATACGACACGGAATGGTTGACAGCCACTTTTGATGCGGTTCTTGGTTTTTGGGAGGTGTTGTTTATCGATGAGCCGATACGACGAAAAGAAAGTGATTTGTCACTGAATATGTGTATATCAGCCAAATACTAATCATGAAAATTGATGAGCATATTCTTCGGCTAAGTAATATTTGTGGCATAAAATAACAGACGACATAATTTAGTTGCTGCGTTAAACGTAGTAATACATCAACAAAACCATCCCAGATTGTCTTACACTGGGCTGGAACCCCTCTTTGAAATATAACAGGTTGTTATAACGTCAATGAGAGACTGCGTGCCGATTTGTCCGAGAGGTGGCAGCACAGAGCAATGCGGTCCCAAGCTCGACCGGAAGTTATCGCCTAAATGAGCTTACTTCACGGTTAACGCGTACACACAAAATATTCTTTTCCATTTTCTTCCATCGAGACGAAGAACTGTTTAGAATACAGCTATCACTATGAATACTCTGTGTGTAGCCGACGAGCAGCTCCGATACGCTGTGAAACTGGCTGTCAACTTACCAACGAACCACTGTGTGGTCCAGATTTCCTCCACATAATTTTTGTCTGTTATACACTTTGCAACTTTCGGCTTTCGTCCCCACAACTGCCTAACATGATGGGTAGTGTTCGTAAAATGTGAATGTGAATGAGAGGATATCAAATGTATATATGAGTTTCCAATTCAGGGTGTGACATCATATGAATATCATTGAAAGGTCTTGTATAGTTTTCATTTTATACAATGAATTGATATAAGTAATTTATAATAAATCTTCATTTGAGTACTCTTAATATCGTGTAGATAAAATTGTTTTGTAACCTGGTCATGTTTGTCTTTTTCATTAAGCAAGTTAATAATGGGACCATGGACAAAAATAAATTAAAACACTTCAGAGTTTATCAAACATTCAATAGAGACAATATGTAACAAACGGTACAGGTGAATAATTATTTAAGGAAAAAGAAATCAGTGCACAAGGCTACATAAACTCAATAAAAGAATTTGTGAAAAAACATGGAATCAAGCACAGCATCTTTGAAGTGGTCTCTGAAATCCATAGCAGAAATAAATTGTCACGGGTCACTGGAACATTCTCCACGAGATTGCAAATTCGACTGTTACCACAAAACAACTTGCCCTGAATCTGGTTAAAGTAGTCATGTTGGCGGATTCACACTGACCAGTTACGGCACCGAGACGGGAGGGACACGTTTGTCCCTGGTTCTGTAGGGGCACTTAAATCTCAACAATCAGGTTATCAGACGCACAACCATCTGGTGAGCATGCTAGGCAAGGTGAGTTTTGGACTTTGGGCCCAGTCAACCCGGCAAATTTCCTTAGAGGCATAGGCTTATTATGGAAGCCGTGGTTAATGGCTTTGATACAAATCTGATTGACGCGGGTCAGTGACTTTGCCTTTCAGACCATGTCCGTTTTGATTGTGGTTTTGCATGGCCTAACTAAATGAGAGGACTACAATATCTTGCATCTTTCCACGTGCCAAGCTTGATTACTGGCTTGTCCCAGAGTTTGGTCCCTCACCTCTTGGCATTGAGTCTCTATGATGTGGACGAGGTCTTCATGCTGGAGGAATTCATCTTTTTGGGAAAGTTTTAAGAAATCGTGGTCATTGACAATCCCATATTTTGAGACTATGCACTCCCTGGAATGAAGTGCGAACAAAGGTCAGGACATTTCTAAGGGTCTGGTAAAGTCGTGTTATGCCCCCACGCAGTGTCATGTGATCATGCAGAGGGCGATATATTTATACTGCTGCAATAACTTATGTATCTGAAAGTTTCTAACTAAGTATACATGGGTGATTCAAGGGGGTATCGCTGGCTACGCCACTGTCAAATGATAATATATTTACGAGACAGTAACTACGAGGTAGCGAAACGATCTGCATCGACAAGTAGTGCCAGGGGCGTAGCCAGCGATACGCACTTACGCACGTGCGTACCATCAATTTTAAAAGTGAAAAAAAATATGGCCAAAAATAGTATCAAAGTCATAGTCTTATGTACACTGCTTATCGATTTGTATTTCAGAATATGCTGACAGATTCACAGCGAACAGGTTGGTTACCTCAAGCATTCCAGGTGAATTTCTCGTCAGTATATGACATGCAGAAAACATACGTGGTGGTCTGATGCACTGTCGGTATTTGCTCTTAACAGAAATCAAAGAGGCTTTCTCATTTTTCGACACCGATAATAGTGGAACAATCACTGCAGCAGAACTAGGAACGGCCGTGAGGGCATTAGGTCAAAATCCTACTCGAGCCGAGTTGGATGACATGTTAAAGGAAGTGGACACCGATGGTCAGTACTCGAATTCTGATCGCTTCAATTATTATCCGACTATGATACAAATATAGTACATCGGAGTAAACATTTACTATTGACGTGGTTGAATTTGTTTAAAATAAATAATTCTATCATGACCGCTTTCAGGAAGTGGAACTATCGAATACAACGAATTCTTTAACATGATGGCCAAGACTTTGAATGATTCAGACCCAGAAGTGGATATGAGGGACGCATTTGGGTTGGTTCCTATGATACACAACTATGGGTTTATGGTTCAAACATTATGATCAAGTCATAGTTTGAAATGATAGTGAATGTCATCATTGTCAGCTTCATTTTCATGTCAGATAAATAATCCACTGCGTCAAACAAATCAAAATCAGTGTATGGAATGGAAGTATGGTACCGAAATTATTCAGCAGCAAATAATACTTGATATGCGAAATCAACAGCAATTGTTTGTGCTTGCTATGTTGCAACCTTCGGGACTCTTGCAGTATATTTGATAAAGGCGGCAACGTTTTAATCAGCAAATTAGAGCTGTGTCACTTTATGACGGATGTGAAATAGCCTCTCTGTTATATGCAGAGTTTTTGATAAAGACGGCAACGGTTTCATCAGTGGGGCCGAGCTGCGTCACGTTATGACGAATCTGGGCGAGAAATTAACGGATGAGGAAGTGGACGAGATGATTCGGGAAGCTGACATAGACGGGGATGGTCACCTGAATTATAAAGGTAACCTATCATTTAGTGAAAACAGCTGTGCCCGATAACCAGCACCACATTAAATCGTTTGTATCCTCCCAGTATAAGGCTGTCAGTCTTGCGTAGAATTACATCTAATAGTTTTCAAGTCTCTGTCATATTATCGCCATCTTGCAGCGTGTTGTAACTGTATGTTACCATTCATTCGTTGAAATAATTGTTTCAATTTCAGAATTTGTGCAAGTAATAATGGCTAGATGAAATGACACTCTCTAAGGTAAATATAAACGATAATTAATGCAGTGATATATTTACATCGTGGAAATAAATGATAACAGTAGTAAAAAAACTAGTATGTATAGTGGGGGTACTGGCACACCTACCTCCCCTACATATACTACTGACCCCTGGCAGCTTATACACAATTTTTTGCCCACCATAAGTAAGAGAAAGGTGCCTCAGACCCGACCCCCAAACGGGGCCGAGGCAAATTTCTTACACACCCACGAGCGCCTCAGACCCGACCCCCAAACGAGGCCGAGGGGCTAGTTTGTTGGTAAACTATTGTGACCATAGGCTAGGGTGTCGACACCGTTCTCAGCTATCCACCGCTTTGAGTCAAAGGGGGAGAGAGACACCTTATTCACGTGAAGCCCGTATATTTTGTGTATTTTATACTTTCTGTGCATGGGTATAGTCTGCAGCAGATATCCCCTGCTCAGAGAACTTGCTGTATAACTCATAGATCGGCGGCAGTGGAGCATCAAACTTATCCCAGCCATCCATGAACTCGTAGGGGTACACTCCCTTACGCAGCAACAAGCGCCGCTTCGTTTCATCTGGCTCATATTCCGCCGTCACAGCAAAGGCATCTGGGTTGTTAGCAGACACCAGCTTATCGAGCGAGGCCAGGAAGAACTGTGCACTGTCAATGAAGCGCAACTCTCCAAGTGACAGGGAAATATACTTCTCCATGTTATTGGGGATACAGTTGATGTTCCCCTCCACGTTGCTCATGGCTTGCATCAATAGGTGGGATTCATATCCCCATAGATTGTGGAAGACCACAGGTACGGGTGTTGTCTTGGGACTCAACCCCAGCTTCAAATTGCATACCTTATGCGGCTCCCCTGTAGTTACCTATTACATGACAATGGTCGCGAACAGAGTCCCAGCCTATTTCTTTGTTGCACACATGACAATGGGTTGCTCCCTTTTGCACTCTTTTCTCCTCTCGCGTCATGCGCATGGGGACAGGCTTTGATAGATCTGCTTTGATCTTTTGCTCCTCCTGCTGCATAGCATGTAAGAACTTCTCCACAGCATCGCTTCCTCTGTAAACCACAGGGGGTTCGGTCTTACCGTCACACCGAACAACCACATAGCCATAACCACATGGCTCATGTTCCTGCGTCCTCTGCGTGTTGCTCTTCGAAGCATCAAGTGCAGCGCCAGGAAGTTTAACAGTCAGTGTCTCAAAATCGGTGTAGATACAGAATGGAGCGGGGAGTTGTTTCTGCCAGTTATGAAAGGAAAGGATGTTTTTCCCTTCCTCGGACATGTCTACTCGTACGGCAGTTTGCCCTATCCCCATGCACTCGGGTCTGTGCTCGTTGAGCAGTTTCTCCCCAGTATAACCATGCAAGCATCGCTTGCAGAAGAACTCGCGCTCTTTATGCTTACTCTGATCATAGAGCAGGCGGTTCAGATATTCGATCTGCGTGTAATGAAACTGGCCGTCCTCCTCTATCAGCATGAGGTTTATGCATAAACCAGGAATATAGAATGTAGAATGGGTAGTTTGTGTTTTTTACGTTCTAATTGCCTTCGTTACCGCCAGCTTTCTCGGCAGTTTCAGGTAGGTGCCACCTTTCAATGGCTGGTAGTTGGCAATATCAATCCACAGAGTTGTGACCGACTCAAATTCCCAACCTGAACCTCTATTGGTCCACTTCTCCAACCGCTCTTGGATATTAGCGTTACATTGGTCCAGCGCATCGTCTAGGTCTTCTGAGGAGAGAACCACCTGCTGCTCATTACGCAATACAGGCTCAACATACTCAGTGCTGCCATCATTGGCGTGCTTGCAGAGTCTTACCTTAAGAGCAAACTGACACTTGATTCCACCAAGCTCTTCCAGCTCACCAGTCAAAACTTTATGCATCTTCCGATGCATACCCTTAAAGAACAACATAAGGTCCAAGCCAAGGGGGTGAGACTCAGGAACGTTCATCACCCATCCACGCAAATAGTATTTAACAGCCCACTTAGTCTTCTTGAAGGCAGGACGTGGTGTGGGGGCTGTTGCTTTGCATGGGGCAGGAACTGGTCTGCGTGGCGCGGGGACTGGTCTGCATGGCACGGGGACTGGGGCTGTTTTGCGTGCCACCCCAGCCCTTAATCTAGCAAATATCTCCTTGTATGTATGGTCAAATTCATTAAGCCTTTCAAGTGCTTGGAGTGCAACCTTAGAGCATGGGTAAGGCGGCTTAAAACCGTGAATTGTAACATGAACGTTTTGGGCATTACATGCTCGCGTATTGTGGGTCATAGTTACTATACAATTCCACGACTCTAAAGGGGGTTTCATGATGTAAAAAATGTAACAGAGCAAGCGGACTTGTTGACATTTTAAGGCTCAGCTGGTGAGTTCCTGACAGACCGTTCTTTTTTCTTGTGGTAAAAATCCTTCGGTGACCCTGTCGTACTCACAATCCATACACAACCCTATGTTATTTCTTATACCCTTCTGACAGCCCGTACAAACACGATTAACGCTACCGTGTCTTATACTATATATATGACCGTTACATATCTCTTGCATACAGGGTCTGTTAGAGGGGGTTGTTTTTCCAGTCAAAATCCAAGCGCACTTATTTTCAAACACTACCTTTCTCATTTTTCTATGTATATAGATTTAATATCTAATTGATAATACTATCAACTACTAAACCTACCCGTCACGCTAGAAACACTTGTGCATGGCCTAGATTGGGGTCATATGAGCTATGCGGAAAGGCTTGCAGATTTGAATACTGTAAGCAGCACCCGTGGCGAGCAAGCAAGGGGGTCGAGCAACCGAGCCCCTGTATACACTGTGGACGCGCAACCCTCTCGAGTTTGCAGATTTGTGCATATTGTGGTTCTAAGCGGAAATGCGACATGCTACTTCGGACAGAATAACGATTTACACTAATCTTTCCGCAGGTGTTGGAACAGCTTGTAGCTTGCACTATTCCATATAGAATGAATCCCGAATTGGGGTAGGTTTGGGGCCGGCTCTGGTTTTAGTTGGAAATTCGAAGCGGCTTCCATATTGTTCTTTGTGATTTTCCAGACCTTCCACGCAACAAATGCGGCAAATCCTGCTTATCCCACCATTTGCAATCTCGTCGCTAGGCCCGCAATGGTTCCTAGATTGGTTCCATCCTCTTCTATATTGCTATCCAAGCCGCACTGAATTTCCTACCAAAAACCAGTGCCGGCCCCCAAGCCTCGGGACAATGCACCGCTGCCTGCGCGGGACCCTTTCTACAATGGAATCGCTTGGGGTAGAGGAGAGGCACTAGGGCAGACCAGGCTTTCTGGGGCCTCTTTTGGGGGTCGGGTCCGAGATGCCTTTCTCTTACTTGAGCAAAAATTCGTGTATAAGCTGCCAGGGGTCAGTAGTATATATAGCTGAGGTAGGTGTGCCAGTACCCCCACTATATATACTACTATAACTTATTTATTTATCAGAACCTTAATAACATAATTGCTCCGTGTACATAATGTTACGATCTTTAACGGTGTGTTCATTTGCTTCAGCACAAAGAAACGGAGAAGCAGGCAATCTCAACCTTTCTCGCCAGTGATCACCGTCTCTACGTATTGACATACCATTGTGTGTCCCATTCTTAGCCAATTGATTGTATGCGCTTGAGCTTGAACAACTTCCGGGTTGCTGTATATAGATGAAATGAACTCTGTCGCCCTGGTGGCTGACTTTATTTGCTAATAAATGCATTTTTCCAATCCTATCATGTGTCCTTACTCATGTCAACTTGCAATATTCTCCATGTGGAGCGTGACTTCAGAAATGAGATTGCGATCAAGTGAGCACGTTCATTACGTGACAGCTGCGATGAGACCGAACAATTAAGAGTGAGAGGTGAACTGAGGTACGCGCGCATTCACTATCACTACACCGCCCCCATCCGCTTTTTCGCCCGAAATGTGGCGCGCTCGCTCGCACTCTCTAAGGAAGAGGAAGCGGCCCTTTGCAGGAGAAAATGGCCCCATCCGTTGTCTCCGAGGGGGGGTTTCATATTCACACTTTTTTCAGGCACCAGGGGCATGCCGATTTGACTCATTCAGACAAATCTATGCATTCATTATCGCCATTGCGCTATATATGTTTATCGACCCAATTGTTACAAGTAGTGTTCCAATGAAGAAGAAAAGCGTGCGATTATTTTCATTTAAATCAAATAACACTCATTAGTGTATTATTAAAACTTGTAGAACACTTAATATGCGGGTTTTGTGAACACGTAATACTTGACGATACCCTATGACAGTCAAAAACAAAGGTATGGCCACAAACCATAACGTTCCACAGTGTTCGCTTATATTGCATTTGTTGATGCAAGATCCAATTTCTATTTTGCTTGCGTTTTAGCGGATATTAATCTAAAAGCAGTAAGAAATCGGTCTATGAAGTGTTTTGTCAGCAGATGTTTGATGGTTTTGATGCGATGCACCTTTTAAAAGCCCTGTGAGTTTTGGCTCAGATGACATGAGGTTACCACTTCGAAGACCCCGTGCGCAAAATGACAACGGCGAGCAAAGCATCACTAAATCTCTCTTACGTAGCCTTATTCATTTTTTTTATCGCGTCAATTATGAGGATCTGGAGATTCTGGCGAGTACTGGGACGAGAGCGTTGTCACCACCACCGAGGGCCTCGCTGAAGCGAGCTAGCGATCCCACCACCAACACGATCGACGCGCACATCTGCTTAACAGCTTAGAACAACACCGCACACATTGTATGGTCAGCAATAGCACGGTGAATTTTCTTTCTCTGCAGGCGATATATTAAAGCCTAGAGTACCACGAAATCACAAAGGCTGGGTTATTGATGGCTTCTCATGCGTATCTAATCCTAATACTCAAGAAACATCACACACAAAGATCCAAATCCCATCGATCCCAAGAAGTTATAAGGAGTTAGAATAAGGACACAGGCCATCATATCGAACGATAGTTTAATGAGTATTGATATAAAAGGAAGTAACGTATTTAAAGGCGACATCACGTGATGTTAAATATTTATTACGCATGCGCGTTTCGTTATTGCAGCGCCCCTATCCGACCATATGATTTAGTGAGCTGAAGTCCTCGAGGATTGAGCTGGTGTCGATAACTCATGTTCTACTCAGCGCTGACCAAATATAAACTAAAGGATGGTGAGTACATTATCAACCCTTGTGATTTATGGCGTGTTGTGATTGCACTTACTGCGCACACTTGACTCCCCTGCACTATTCCCAACTCTAGTCCCATCCAGTTAGTAAAATATGTGTACATATACACACACACCCACAGCCACAAAGCCGCCCAAGTTTTGTCAATCTTGCACAGACCCCGTTATCAAGTTGTCCTGTTGGACCACCTTCAATAGAGTGGCTCCACAATCCATGGGAATATAAACTTCGGTGTGCGTGAAATTTCACAAGATCCAGTCTCAGGCGTGCATCTGTTAGCGCGATACGAAATATAAGTGAACATGCCTCTATCCTCACGCAACCCACGTCGACATGTGACAATGGTGAGAAAACTTAGTAAGCTGACCAGTTGACCTGTTAATATGTCAATATATACATATATATCTATATATCTATATATCTATATATATATATATATATATATATATATATATATATATATATATATATATATAAATAGAGATATATATGTTTGTATATATATATATACATATATATATTTACATAATTGTATATATATATATATATATATATATATATATATATATATATATATATATATAATGGCATTTACAGCACACGCCCACACGCCCACACGAACGCACGCCCACACACACACACATATACACACACACACCCACACATATATATATATATATATATATATATATATATATATATATATATATATATATATATATATATATATATATATATATATATATGTATGTATATATATATTTGTATACATATATTAATATATGTATATATATATACGCGTGAACATTGTCGAGATGAGCGAAATGGTGTTTTCACATAAAGCGTGTTCATAGCATTTGCTTGCCATTAAATAAGAGTTGTCATCTGCATTGCGATTTAAGAGGGGCCATGTAACATTTTAAAGGTGGATCAAATCGCTGTGTGTTGATCCTCGCGTTGTTGTGCTGTCATTAGGTTAAGCAGCTTACCGCCGTAGCCCTGGTTTGTGTCAATGTCATTTCTTTGATAGGTGACTTGTTCGACATGCGGGTTATATCCACTTCCCAGCTGCTGAATTACTAAGCACCCGGAGATTCGATTAAGGTTTTACATAAATTGTTATGCTTGCATTACGCGTATTGGGGGCCTGGGTTGTAACTGCTACATCGAGTGTTGCTTACCACGATCTCACCAATACACATGTATTGGTTGCACCAATCTACCGGGCACATTAGACAGCTTTTGCCTTCTTATTACCTTATTTCACATTGAAAAAGAACTTCTCTGTAATTTCTTCATAATGAATGTGAATTGCTTTCAGGATCAACTCACAAATGAACAAGTAGGAGGTGTGTCATCCTTTCCGCCTGTCTCCTTTCTTCGTTCCTAGTTATGTTGCAGAAGGTTTGAATAACATTGTCGTTGATTGGTACTTCTCGGCTTCACCGGACGTGACGTGAGTTTGTGTCTTGTTCCTAGAGTTCAAGGAGGCCTTCTCACTCTTTGACAAAGATGGAGACGGTACAATCACTACCAAGGAGCTGGGTACCGTGATGAGGTCATTAGGTCAAAATCCGACGGAGGCGGAGCTACAGGATATGATCAATGAAGTAGACGCTGATGGTGGGTACACTCCCTGCCATCGTAACAATGACCGAGTCATGGCGTCAAACACTATTATTCGGACCAAATCAGACACACATCCGTTATATGTAATGTAGTTGTATCCGGGACGTGTTGAATGTGGTTCCCCATTCTGGGTCTTATATGGAGGTGCTAACGGAATGTTATGCAGGAAACGGAACAATCGATTTCCCAGAGTTCTTAACCATGATGGCGAAGAAGATGAAGGAGACTGACAGTGACGAGGAGATTAGAGAAGCGTTCAAGTAGGTCTAGCTCTTCTAACGACACAACTACCAATGTAAGGCATGGAGCACAATAGACTATAAACGGCAACAAGAAAGCAGAACGCGCTCAAATTGGTAGGAAATCCTACCCGCTTGGGCGCGTGTGGCGCATGTATACAACGACCAATTAACTTTTGTATTGTCAATTACATGGTGGTTACTTTCTTAGTATCTGCCATCGTGAACCATCACTCTACACGAGGGTAAGGTATGTATAAACACCCTGCTGTGCAGAGTTTTTGATAAAGACGGCAACGGTTTCATCAGCGGGGCCGAGCTGCGTCACGTTATGACGAATCTGGGCGAGAAATTAACGGATGAGGAAGTGGACGAGATGATTCGGGAAGCTGACATGGACGGGGACGGCCAGATCAACTATGACGGTAACTTCAATCTACTACCGATACTAAGCATAGTGGTGAAACGCGCTGCTGTGGGCATTACAAAGAAGTCAGTAGCCCATTGAACTCTTAAGTAAACTTGAAATTAAATGTATCATACACAGCTGTAGTGATATCGGTTACCCTGACAACACTAGTTTCCTTAATGTATTAGACACAGCCAGCTGTAGATATATCGGTTACCCTGACAACACTAGCTTCCTAAATGTATTAAACACAGCCAGCTGTAGAGATATCGGTTACCCTGACAACACTAGCTTCCTAAATATATTAAACACATGTGTAGAGATATCGGTTACCCTGGCAACACTAGCTTCCTAAATGTTTTAAACACAGCCAGCTGTAGAGATATCGGTTACCCTGACAACACTAGCTTCCTAAATGCTTCTTAGGCCTTTGACAAAGTCTGTAACTGATTGTTATTAAGAAAGCTCATTAAACGTGGAGCCGACGTGATTTAAGTGATAAGTTTTCATTTCTAGTACTAGAACTAGTGTGAAGTGTGGAATGGGGGTACACACCCTCTGGATAGTTTGATGTAAGAAAAGGCGTTCGACGAGGTGGCATTTAATCCCCTAGTTATTTCAATGTGCATGCTGACGATTGTGAGCCTTGTTATTACACCCATGCCCTGGGTGCGCACTAGCCATGTCATTTGTGCGGATAATTTATGTTTGATGACAATGAGATGCAATAACTGATTGCTGTATGTTTCGAACTTGACACCTACCACAACACACCGTTGTGTATGGTGCCCCAAACAAAGATACAAACACCAGTTTGCCCCTGATTCACATCGTATTTCTTAAGGCGTCGTTTATATAATCGTTCATCCAAACATTTTCCGACAGCCTGAATGTCTGTCATAAAGAGATAATGTCTGTCATTTGTTTGTCTCAAACAATACCTTAAGATTTCAAGCATGTTTAAACAAATGTTCATGCGTATTTACTAAGAGACTGTAACATCTTAATAACGCATTAGTGTACAATTTCCTTGTATGATGTATGTACTACGGGCCTGGTGCATGCTATATTCTACATAATGTAATTATATTAACGCCTTACATACACTGCACAAAGTATATATGTATAACGTTGACCTCTATCACGCTACAACATTTGCGTGCGTTGTCATGTACAGCAACATATTCACCGATCAAGCAGCAATTCAAATCGATCTTTGTTGAAAATGAATAAACAGCTCCAGTGTCGGTGATGAACATCTAATGTCTGGTAGTCAAAAGGGCAATGTCCTCTCACCGTCGTTATGGCAGAGCTATCAAGCTTTATGTTGATTTATGCTTATCTTGCAGAATTCGTGCACATGATGATGAATCAATAACAAACGGATCTTTTAACGGTAAACCATATGCAGCCATAGATGTTCGCATTTTACAATTCAATTTCTAGCTGCTTGAATATCAATTGCCTGTGAATTCAATTCTTATCGGTTTAGATTGCCTGGGTGATTTCGGCACTGGTAGCTGCCGTCAAGCGTTGTTTGCCCCCTGTCTCTTCACTAGCAGTGCCGTGGATTGCTATTCAACCCATGCTACCATTGAACATAGCTCCGCCCCACTCCAGTTTTACGGCACTTTATCGAGAGAGAAAAACCGCACTGCGTATGTTCTTGTTGAATAATAAAAACATATATATCTTTTCTATTGCTGATGGTACTGAATAATTGCACTGTTGTCGATGACGAATTAACATCTGCGGGCTTTGGTTCATGCGAAATGTGGACATGAATGGACGTTTTTGGAGTCAAACATTAATAAAATTAGCCGACATCGTGCATAATGAGGATTCCGCAAAAGCTTATATAATACAATAATACCACCAGTCCATGGACAACAATTGATACCGCCACCCAGTGGACAACTAATGATACCGCCATCCCGTAGTAAACAAATGATACCGCCACCCCATGGTCAACAAATGATAGCGCCACCCTGTGGTCAACAAATGATAGCGCCACCCCGTGGCTAACAAACGATACCGCCACCCCGTGGACAACAAATAATACCGCCACCCCGTGGACAACAAATAATACCGCCACCCCGTGGTAAACAAATGATACCGTCTGAGTGTTCGTTCATTTGATCGAAAACGCTATTGCTTTTCTGTGCAACTTGCACTACACACACACACACACACACACACACACACACACACACACACACACACACACACACACACACACACACACACACACACACACACACACACACACACACACACACACACACACACACACACACACACACACATATATATATATATATATATATATATATATATATATATATATATATCATCTTTATGATATCAAATAAAGGTCGACTTCTATTTCATTTTGTCTATATGTGTGGTCCCTTGTATACTTTATGTGAATATTCAGCCCAACACATGGTTAATTGAGGGCTGAGCTCAATACTGACAAAATACTGTACTGGTGTACTTCAGATGTAAGCACAGGTGGGTTAATTGTCCCGTCCACCGATATATTTGCAGTGAAGTCACCATCTTAAACTGATAGTTAATGATTAATTAGAAGGCCTCTTGAGTGATTCTTTATCCTAACGGCCACGTAAAATCTCGACGACTATTTCGAGGATGTGAGAGGGAAATCTCATCCTGATATGGCTTGAGTTCTAAGATTATACATACTATGGATATCCAATGGTTTTATCACGGCAAGTAGTTCATATTAGTAATAGTAGTTAATATTAGGAGAAATATTTAACATTGTACATAATTGTGAAGGTGGGAATACGTTTAAGCGCAATTTAAAAAGCGAGTAAATGAAAAGGGCACCTCTAAAATATATTTGCAGTCTATTCAAATCAATGTACTCTTAATTGAATCAGGTTATTATTGCTACCTTTAATTGGTTCATTTATATTTCATGCGGCTGCAATAAGCCGCCAGCAGTATGATATTAGCAGTGCAGACTAGGCCGCTTTATTTGGTCTGTAATTGCCTTGCATACAGCCAGTTGCTGTGAACCACAATTGAAGTGCAATCTATTACGTAAGTTGGACTGTTTTTATGCGCACCGAAGGTGATGTTGTCCAGTGCTCCAGGCATTGTTATTAGCTGCATCAACAAAGACCGTTGGTTTAAGCAGGTCTAACGTTACTGTAACTTAAGAGTCGGGAGAATTGGCCCAGACGTATTTGCATGATGAATTGAATTAACTTTTTTCATAATTGGATGCTTTAAGCACCACCTGTGGCACTGCGTGATGGGTAAGATATCATAGTTTTATGTACACATTATTTGCTCTTCTTCCAACGCGGTTCAGCAATGCAGCTTTCTGAATGCCTTCGTTTCATTAGCCCAGACAATCGACAAAGACAAACTAGAATCTCATGAAATGCAATTTACCACTGTTGTTTTTAAGCACAGCAATGTCATGCTGCAGCTCATTTATTCCACTTAAAGCTGTCTATGTGTAAGTGGTTAGGAGGATTTGTTGTGATGTAGTTGGTCAACTAGAAGAAAATGGCTCTCACAATTCCAGCAAATTGTCCAATACGTCAGGTAAATATTAAGCCTCATGATGGTTTCCTTTTCAAATTTATAAACATCGGATTTTGTTTTCATCAAAACGAAGCATTTCATGCGCCAGCAATGGCAGCCTAATAAAGCACAAGATGAAACAATTTCTATAATTTCCATATTATAGCTGAACATCGTGTGTTAGATTTAAATGTTTGTATAAACAGTGAAGCCTTATATTTTACCAAGATTAATTCCTAGAAAACAATTGACACAGGGTTTTTGTCCTATCTTCTGTTAATAATTTTAATTATGCCGAAACAAAAATATTAAGCGGCTATAAAAAAAAATATTAAAAGTATGCAGAAACTAGTACAACACTAACTTCTTTGGTGGAAGATGGGTTGTAGAAAACTTGTTGGTATGCATGTATCTGGTTATGTCGTGTTGTGTCGCAATACAAAGAATATCTAAATTGATTCTGAACAATACGAAGCAATAATTAGACTATTGTGTCTATTGCGAAAACGGTGTCGTGGACACGCATGCAAACTAAATCTCCTAGGTTTTACTTAATATCGTAATGGTCACAACCACGTCGGGTCACCCTTATAATACAATCCGCCCGATTGCAATGTATCCTCTGCAATAAATGGCGACCAGCTGCATATAAAGTGTGTAGGGATACCATAGTGTGATATGGTAAGGCTGCGCGGCTCTGGCTCAGAGGTATTTGCATGTTGTATTGAGTAAGCCTTATGTTAATCCAGAGGGTTCACATACCACCTGCGGCACTCTATGAAGTACAGGTGGAGCTTTGTTTTACCGAGCTTGCGACGCCTGAAAAGATTGATAAATGCATGGTGTGGACTATGCCATTGTGTGAGCGTTGACACAGTACAGCTAAATTTGATAGAAATAAAACAAATGGAAGTATGTATATATATATATATATATAAATATATATATATATATATATATATATATATATATATATATATATATATATATATATATATATATATATAGGTATATCTACATATATATATATGTATATATATATGTATATATATATATTTAAATATATATTTATATATATGCATAAATATATGCATATATACATATATTTGAATATATATTTGTATATATATACATAAATATATGCATATATACATATATATATATTCATATATTCATATATATATATTTGTATATATATATATATATGTATATATATACATGTATATATATATATATATTTAAATATATATTTATTTATATATATATATATACATAAATATATGCATATATACAGAGATATATATATATATATAAACATATATATATGTATGATAGATATATATATATTGATATATAGAGATGAGAGATATATATATATATATATATATATATATATATATATATATATATATATATATCTATATATATATATATATATATATATATATATATATATATATATATATATATATATATATATATATATATATATATATATATATATATATATCTCTATATATATATATAAGCGCTATATTCACCTAGTTCGGACAAATCGCTTGTCCAAGATACACTATGGCTCATATCAGTCATAACGTGAAAGCATAACGTGCTGTATACCAATGCAGCAACAATATGGTATTGGTGAGCACTACTTGTTGTGCCTCATAACGTTACTGTAACTGTATGCTCGATATCTCATTTGAACAGATTGTTCCAACGGTTCAAATATCGAAATGTATGGGTCGACACTCACAAAACACATCTACTATGCCAAACTGCAAACTTAGTGTAATTGAGAATGCTTGTGGTATTGCTCGGATAGGGGCCTACAATGCATTCATAATTCCCGATTGGACAACAGTGATTCATAACATTATAAGGCACATATCAAGCAATCAGCTAGAAAGACAGCAAACCGTCCGCAGTAATGCAATCTCACAATGTGACAAATAGTGATGTTAAAGGTCTGACTGGCGCCTGTCATCTCGTGTAGCTGTTAATGACGACGACGCAGTTCAAGCTCTTACATTAATTGGAAATAACCTAATGTTCACGTCAGAGCTTCTTTTATTATGAAACAACGATCAATGAATAGGACATTACTGCATTGAATTCGTCTCGTGTTCATTACCATTTTGACTTTGGGGAATGTAACTGCAACGTGACTGACTCATCTGATTGAACTTAGTTCAGAGACAACTTACCTCAGTACAAATAATTAAATGACTGGGTACTCTAAGTGCCTTTACCACGAATCAGTTAGATTTATAATTAGTTTGTTATTCACCTCCATTTCTTGTCGGATGTTATAAAGAGATGAATACCGCGTTACATGTATATAAAATTTGCAGACAGTAGCTAGAATGAGTATGAAACCAATGAGTAATGCTTATCATTAGGTCTCCATATAAACCAAATCAATCCACATAAACTCGTATAATGAGTAAATGAAGTATGCATAGTATGAGTATATAAACGCAGCAAAGGAACATTCATCATTTTGCATGCGTTCGTTACTTCTGCATTGTAGAACGGAAATGAAGCGTATTGGTTCTCTTTATTTGTCTCCAAACATCCTCATAACCGTGAATGGATCGGTCGACCTGGGTGCGATGATGCATTTGTGGTTGAGTATTTGCCATGGGTACTGTGTTGTATATTGTTTGTATAAGCTTTGTTCTTATAAACCACCATATTATTATCATTTGGAATGATGTCATTCAAGACTCGGTGTGATCTCATTTATCACTGTATAATAGTTCATCGGAGTGATCAATATCTCATTATTATCCAAAGTTCATTATTCAATACTTGCAACGTCTGTTTGAAGTTCACCGACCAATATGTCAAACATGACATGTAATAGAATAGTCAAATGCGTTTTCTTCAATTGCGTGTGATGCTTTATTTCATTTCGTCACTTCAAAGTAGGCTGATCAATACAGTAAATAAACATTTATTACATATGTACATCAGGAAAACTAAATGATGTTACAAAGATTTTTGTCATGTGAATGCAGAGGATTTCTCAACAATAGCACCACGGTACGTTATTGGTGCAGTGGATAGTTGAATTTCCTTGACACGCAGTCGTCACGAATCCTTTCCTTTATCATACCGCCATGACGTAATTTCCGTTACGCTTCCAAGGAGAATACCATGCAGCGCACATCCTGGTTTAACTGAGGCGTGATATCAGATGCTGCTGTAATCTAGAGAATGGATGAAGCAATGGATTTATTTAGCATTCTGAACCATATACTACTGTTTATGTCACCATGTTATTAATACTGTCACATTCGATAGAATAAGAACGAAAACATTAATCAACTACCAATTAGATATTTGTGTATATTATGGAAGGATTACAATTACGATAGCAGTCTTTGTACTTAAAACATTACACCGCTCCCACGGCATGAGAAGGGTTAGTTATTGCCCTATTTACTGGAGGTAGTTTTTGGTCTGGTAAATATCGCTGCCCATTGTTTTTCGTACGACGCTCGTGTAAGAGTTTCTTCAGAGATGTTGTATGTGATACACTGATAGCATTGGCGAATCCAAGATGGATGCAGTAAATTGTGCAACTGCTACTTCTCAAATAACACTTATAACATTACCTTGAAAAACAATTTATTTATGCTTGCGAAATAATCCTCCATATACTAATCTATGTGGCACGTAATTTAGAATGAGTGGTATGACTGGACCAACTCATACACATGTAAGTAATTAGATTTTCCTAAAATCAACTACTATATATAAGTGTGCATTTGTAGGCTTGCCTGCCGTATCAAGCGTTGCTGCATTGTTTCTGGGCAATATCAAAGGTAGTATTGATTGGATATACAAATTAAAGTTATAGTTTTAATTTTGTATTGCTTTTGATCACCAAACAATTGTTGGCCGCTTATGTCGTGTTCTTCTACTCTATTCCCATCTTTTTGCACAAAACGTATGCATAATCACGCATAATCACGGTTAACGTTCGCAAACATCTGAGACTGACGACCACCGATGCGATAAAATATGTTATCATATGAATGCATGGAGCTACTATTATGGTGATCGTAAAGATACATTCGTAACTACGTCGCATGCACTGTTATGATATTAGATTTGAGTAGATTCATGAAACAGTAATTAGTCAGTGAAGGCTTCAATGCTGTAACCATTCACATAATAGCCAAGTAACGACAACCTGCGATGCACACATACACAGTGTCATTTGTGCGTACATAGAGCTGTGTAGGCCAGAAGTGTGAGGTATTGGAGGTACTTTCCGAGATATGAATCAGCATTAGACATATCAGCGTTGTACAGATTCAGTACATGCACTTTTCGTACCACGTTTTAATATTTGATAAAGGTCTATAGCCATCAACGTTGACAGCCGACTTTTATGAAATGCTATTTCACATATGTTTTTTTCATATTCGCACGGAAGCGAAAACGAGGGAAGTCGGACAGTTGCTTGTCATGCCTTTTATCTATTGAATCATACTAAAAACACAGGCACTTACAGAAATTAGAAATAAGCTACTGGATTTATCTCACCCGGCCGTAGCTGCTGAATGAGACAGGCGTGTGCATTGATCAATATTGAACAAATGCTTCAAAAACTTCTTCACGAATGCATTTGCATTTGGGTATTGCACGTTAGAATGACATAGACAAATCTTATGTAACAATGTTTACCCCCAATATTTCTCAATGTGGATAATTGAATGACTTATCTATCAATACATGGTCTTGCATTTCTACCAGAATTTCCTCACAGGTCACTCTTAACATTGATAATACCTTCGTCTCCTTGAAATCTTTCGTTTATTTAGTCATATATTATATTTGTATAAAATGACAACAGAATCAACCAAATCGTGTTATACTTCATACGCATGAAGCGCACCGATCCCCAATGAAGTTGTGCTGCCTTCAATGATTGGGCACTATCATCGCAGCATTACGCTGTGTGTGTGTGTGTGTGTGTGTGTGTGTGTGTGTGTGTGTGTGTGTGTGTGTGTGTGTGTGTGTGTGTGTGTGTGTGTGTGTGTGTGTGTGTGTGTGTGTGTGTGTGTGTGTGTGTTTGACTGATCAACCATGTTGTACATCAGGCGTAGACGCTAAGTTAATACAATTAAGTTGATTCGTTCACGAGATATGCAGCTTTAATCAAATTAGCTATCATTTGCTCTACACAGCGTAGCTGGTGGGTAAGATATATAGATGATAAAAGAACGGTTCTTTCCTGTGTGTCATAACAGAATTATATTACACCGCTATCTCTCTCTGGTAATCTAAAAGGCAATTTATGCAGCAATAGTATGTTATGAAAGCCGACACCCCAGTTGATTCTGATGACAGCTCTCTAAGAATAATGTTCTTTACTACATTAATATATCACATCTTAGCAATAGCATCGTGGTACTGCGGTTTGTCTCTGTGTAATCACCTGCAGCGATTGCACAACCACGTGCTAGCTGTGAATATTCTTTTGCAAAACACTTTAATGTACTAATACTATATCATATGTCATATATAATCGGCAAGTATTTATATGCTTTAAATATATACTCAGTGATACTTTGAAACAGCCACTGGTAATCTTTAAAAACTCATATTGACCCTGGCATACCAGCATGCGTTGTCGTTGGAGACATTCGTTGGAATTATTTCACATTAAATCTTATTTACCATGGTTAGCATTTGTTAAGTGTTCGGAAGTTCTCACAGAACAGTTATAGTCATTTCTTCTTTTGTAGACATAATAGCCTGTTTACCTAGCACAAACACTTATGTAACTTTTTTTTATTGCAGGAGCTTGGGCAATGTTTGCAGATGGACATAATGCCCTTTATATAATCCAATCCAAATAACCATCGTCGGTTCATGCCGTATTTGTCCTTAAATATCAGCACATCATATCATTACTCAACCAGACATCATTTAACTACCACATGCAGTGAATTTACCTTATACTGGTCATGCCAATATCTAATTGTGTGAAGTTTCAATAAATCTCCGATCATTTTAGGAATTTTAAATCTCGGTTTCGTTTCTTTGTCAGCAAATCTAACATTTATTTTATTTTTTTAGTGTTGTCGAATTTCTTAGATAGTGTTAGTGTATTCGAATTAACATGCAGTTATTCACATTGACAGAATTATTGATCCAGTTTATCCAAACAGCACGCTATTTTATATGCAATAACTGTACGTTTTATTCGAAAACAATGGCAACCTGTGAATCAAGTTATTTCAACGACTCATCAATATACAAACATTTGCTGTACGTGTCATCAATAAACGAATTATTCTTGGCAATAAATGCCCTGCTAAAATATATCATTCTATAAAAGTACATTCGAGAACACAATGTTCCACCAATATACGCGGGTGCAATAAATCATGAACATTGGCGGACACAATTACGTTTCACATGAATATATCAATTTGTTCTGGAATAGTGGCATAAAGGCTTATATGGTTTATTGCTGACGCTTGGGAAAGATGATATCGTTATAGAAGACAAATGGACAAAAACTGAATTAAGTCTTGTTTTATCGTCATCACGTGAAAGTATTGTATATCTATTGCAAAAGTTTCATATGCATTAACCATGTTAACACTTGCCTTTTGGCGCAGTTGTTCGGCAGATTTACGCTTGTAATAACACTAGCCAACAACAGGCAATAATCACCGAAACAGAGCACGAACCCGCCTAGGTGGTAATTATCATAACTTAATATGATGACGCAGATCCAGAGATCAACCCAGCTAAATATAGTTCTCTGGGAAAGTTGTATACGTGACACAGACTGGCTTACTGGCAGTGCTGTTTCTTCTTCTTCTATACAATGGATGGAACCAATTGTGAAAATTGATTTAATCTGTGACCTTTCCTTTAATCTGCAATCAGACCCTACTATTAGTGAATTACTGGTTTACAGTGTGCACGCGTGTCTTAATAAAAAACAAAAATGTAACAGCGTAGACACAGACAGTGATCTCTACAAATTGTAGAGATTTAGAATAGAAAGCTATAATAAAAAGGAATATACGATGAATATTCATAGTATGGTAGATCACATTGAGTTAATGTCATAAACAAAGTATTTAACGAATCACTAGCATGCAAAGCACCTCAGTCATCGATGACAATTGTATATGCGTCTAATAATAGTTAAATGCACAATCTGCTATCGACGAAATAAAACTATAATATCACAATATGATTGACATCCTCATGCGGTTTATTTTATGGCAAGATCAATCAACCATGTTTCATAAGTGACGAGTAGCGTGGTGATAGAAATGCTAATGATAACAATACTGTTTCACGATGAATATAACCGATATGACGATGAGCGCGCTGCTTGCTTAAAGGCGCATCAGTCATATCTGTGTTGACATCCAAACAATACCAAAGTTGTCTGGATAGTCAGATAAGAGCATTTGTGTGTTCACGAATACCTCTGTTAATTAAGCGGACAAAAGTGGTCGGCTCGCTTATCATCCTGGCTCCATTGCAAATGCCTATTACACGCACAACAACTAGTAAACAGAACTACGTTATACTGGCCGAATGGAATATTCAGACGCAAACGCTGCTTGGATATAACATTCTCATAGGCATGCGTATTAAGCTTCGCTTATAACCGAGGAGAATGTTTTCCTTAACAAATCATCATTAACGTGTCTGACAGTGGATGAAGCAAGTTGTCTGTAAGGTAAATATAATATATGTATATACATATATATATATATATATATATATATATATATATATATATATATATATATATATATATATATATATATATATATATATATATATATATATATATATGTTGCGAACGTAATTCGCTGAAAGGTATCAACAAGAGCTTAGTTAGGAGCCTTTTGGCATTGCTGAAGAATGATTCTTTGCTCAAAAATACAGACATCGTTTGACATCATGGTTTTATTTAAATCATTGTCCATACATGTGGAATACGGCATATTGTGGGTGTGGAGAATGTGTCGATTTGCGGGCCGACTTGTAGTGAATGGTCTAATTACCAGAAGTCATCCACACAACCTTAAGAATCAAATATTACTTCACATTACCGAGCACATTTGTGCCCAAGTTTGAACACTGTACATATCAAATATTAGGTGAATGAGTTGCATTTGGCTTGGAATGAATAAGGTTTGGGCATTACGTTATTCCGCACGGATCCCAGCAGAGAAGGTTATATCACGACAGTTATGGATGAGATAGATAGAATACTATTTCCGCATATTTCCCTGTGTGATATTGCTAGATTGGGATAAAATGATCGCATAGCAATAATATATCAGATATTCATTGAAGGCAATACCTGTACTCGCAACGCCTTGGAAAGCAGTGGCTTTGCTTTAAGCAGATGCCTGACCACGGATTCAGAGAGTTGCTCCCATGCCATTATTAACATCACACCGGAAGCTTGTTCCATTACCGTGCAATAAATGTCGTCCATTACGCTGCCCAACTCGGTATAGTTGGCTCACATATCACTGACAATATTACCTTAGTATGAGGCTATCATTCCTTTTTAGCCTTGTCACCTGGGGCGTACCAAGAGTGAAAGTCAGACATTCGTTATACTGGGTGTACATACACTTGGGACGCCATGAAGAACTCGTGCACTACGAACTCGCCGGAACGGTTCATATCTGAAGATCGTTTTCAACGTCATAGGATAGCGGGGAAGTCAAACGAAAATCTGAGTGAAGATTAAATTTTCATCTCATTCAGATCATGCTGCGAAGAAATGCGGCTGTGAAAAGTAACTGATGAAATATGTTGAATTGAAAACCTTTTGCGGTTAACAATGAAAAATATTAAAGCAAACCTCCTAAATTACAGGTGCACTGCTATGTTAGGGGCCAAATGTTCGTTCCATGTGAAGCCTATATGCGCTGAGAAATGAAAGCAATGATTTGGTAAACGCATGGCTAGCAATAACGTAAACATTACATGCACAGGTTCCTGGACTTAATAAAAAGTGTTCCTTTTCTACTGATTAGTATAATGAGGTCATTTGCATTGTTGAGCTTGCTGAATACCGTGACGATGATCAATAGCGACTAGAATGGCATAATTCTTGGTTTTATTAACACTTTCAAGAAACAAGTAGACAATGCTCTCACTGACCTAAATTTCTCAAGGGTCCGTGTCCCTTATATATACACATACACATCTGTATTTGCATATATATTGCTTGAATTTCCCCCTGTAGCCAGTCCACCCGTTCACCCGTCCACCCGCCAGCCCGTCCAGGCGCCTCCCAGGCCGGAAACAAGGAATTAGCCAAGCCAGCTTAAACAGCTCATTTAAAGACAAACGGCGACGCAGCGCGCTGGCCGCTCATCTACGATCAAAATAAATACTGTTCTGTTTGATAACGCTTCTTATGACGCATGGGGTTTAATCAACGTCATAATACTTTAACGATGGTGAGTGGAGTTACGACCAGCTTCGCCTCCTCGCAAAACAAAGTCTAAGTCCATATCTATCGTATACCTTCTCTAAAATGATACACGATATGTTCGAGGTTTAATGGAAAAATGACCACTAGAAGGCTGGTGTACATTGTGCACGGTCGATTGGAGCATCATTCTGAAATGTCTGCCTCGCGGTATCGCTTTTGCCACGATTTAATAAACTTTTTGCCTACACTGACATCCCGCGCCCCCTCCCCACCAGCTATCGGGCGAAGGCCAACAAACTACGTTATGATAATCAGTTGGTCATAACGTGATAGACGGGGTTGGGGTGGGGATGGTCGGAAGTTTTCTAAATCCAGGCTAAGACCCTGTTTCATTTGCAATTCATCACTGGTGCAAAAAAGGAGGTAAAGCTATACCCGTATTATTGACATACCCTGGTGGTATTTGATGGGCTAGTAGTCTCACCGAATAGATAGTAGGTTTCTATGCAGCGAATGAACTGTCCCTTACTTTATCAAACTAAGATTACCTTTGCCCAAAGTTTGCGGACTATTACTGTGGTGTATTTGTGTTTCGTATGCTGTTTGCAGATTGCACTTGTAAATCTCACTTTCACGCATTACCAGTGTTATTTGCCTTCACGCAACCAGAAACACTACAAATTGGCGACGAGGATGTGTGCTATTCTTTGCGAAAGTACCCGCCACCATTTCCCACGGATGTTGGATGCTGTCATCGCCTAGGTGAGCCCAGGATCGCCGATGATCCCTGCAGCAACTGTACCGTAGCAACTTCCCACACATTTTAAAATGGAGGACCATGTCAATCTGTCGCTGCCCCCGTTCAACCCAGAGCCGCACGACTCGTGTGCGACATGCTGGTACTGCTGGCTGAAAAGATTTAACAACTTCGTTGTGGCCAAAAATATCACAGACGACAACCGAAAACAGGCCATGTTACTGCGCTACGTGGGAGAAGAGGTATTTGAGATTCATGAAGCACTGTCCGTCGAGGGTCAAACGATCGACTCGTATACAAGCCTCACCGCGAAACTCACAGAATATTTTGCGCCAAAGTGGAATGCCGAGCACGAGGTATACCTGTTCCGACAGACGACACAACAGCCTGGTGAGACGCTCGACAAATTCTATGCGTGATTACTGCAAATGTCGAGAAATTGTGACTTTACTGATGCTGCCCGCGAGATAAAGTCTCAGATTATCCAGAAGTGTGTTTTATCGAAAATTCGCGATAAGGGACTACGTGAACCAAATCTATTGATGTCCGACCTGCTACAGTATGGCCGTACACTCGAAGCGACCATGACCCAAGTGAAGTCCATGGGTGGATCGACGGAACACACCAAGGCTACGCCTGTTGTTCACCGTGTCGATGCTCGTCCCGGATCGTTCAAGCAACGTTTCAACAATCCGAAACCACATAAACGAGTGCCAAACCAGCCGTCTACGTTAACGGGCCAAGCCAAGACTTGCTGTGCTGGTTGTGGCAATTCGCCTATTTCACGAATTCGCCATTGCGATATCAGAACGAGGCTCCCCCTGTAAACAACGATGGCGCATTGCTCGGTTCCCAGTTGTTCGAATAATTGGCATTTTAAAGAGAAGTACACCGCAGCCCACAAGAAGAAAATGTCGTTTCACGAGTTTCCGCAGAATAAAGTTACTAGGAAACGATGGGTGACAATTATAAGGAGGGATGAAGGACCAAATTTCGAGGTAAGTAACTTGGCTGTGGGCGATAATATGACATCAATCGGTTAACCTAACACTAAGCAAGCCGTGCTGGCTGATGCATCATGTTAAAGTCAGCTGGTTGGAGGTGTATTTAAGTCTACTTGGCTAAGCGCATTAGTACATTTCATATATTTAAAATTTCCAAATGCTTTGTATGTTAATGTATCATCACATGGGTATTTTTAGCTGATGAATTATTACATTATGTAAGCTCATTATTCTTTTTATCTTCTTCTAGATTACCAATCGGACCTACGTTTGTTCAGCCCACTTCAGGATGATGATTTCAAATTCACTCTGACTGGAATGAGACGCTTAAAACAGTGGGCTGTACTCTCACTGTTTTCATGGACTCAACCATCCAAGCAGAGGAAACCTCCCAAACATAGAATTTCAGAAGCTGAACAACACTGTGGATCTGATACACTAAATGATTGTGCAGCTGGGTAGGTATCTGACCCACTATCCAAGTGTGGTTGACATATTAAGATACTAATCTTGACTGAGAAAACATTGACAGACTGTATAAGTTAACTTGCAAAATGTTTATTAGATTATATGCTTGTTAGTATTTGTTTGCTGTTTAAATATATACATGATCTTTTTTCAGCTCCTCAGAATCTGCTTCAGTCAGCCCAGTAGATTACCATGACTACCATTGCCCTTCCTCCTCCACTGAAGAACAGCTCAGAGCTGCACAAAAGCACATTGAGGAACTGCAAGCTCAGGTCACAAAACACAAGTTGGAGCAGTTTGGTTTGCAGAGATTTTCAAATGACTCCGACATGATAAAGTTTTATACTGGTTTCCCCAACTATGACACACTCTTTGATGGAATAAGCCCGAATGCAGCGAAAATGAGTAAGTGGACCCAACACCAGAGAATTCAATCACAAAGATCGAAAAAGACTTACCAAAGTTTCAGCAATAAGTTGATATTAATTGATCAATTTTTCATGTTTCTTCATAAGATTCGATTTGGTTCCCTTGACCAAGATTTGGCTGATAAGTTTTGTGTCAGCCAATCAACTGACAGCAGAAACACCGTTTCTTGGACAATCTTTCTCTATTGCATGTTGGGTGCCCAACCACTGTGGCCAACAAAAGGTCAGATTGAGCAGCATATGCCACAGTCATTTCAGACACACTTCCCTGGTGTGCGGGTGATTCTTGATTGCACAGAATCAAAAGTACAGTCACCCTAAAGCCTTATATTGAACTCAGAGATGTATTCTCACTACAAGGGAACAACTGCCCTCAAAGGTTTGGTGGGGATAACACCTGCAGGTGCTGTGTCCTTTGTCAGCACTCTGTATTCTGGTAGTATATCAGATAAACACATCACCAGGGTGTCTGGTTTCCTAGGGCTTTCGGAGGCTGGTGATGAAGTCATGGCTGATAAAGGTTTTCTCATTGAAGATATGCTAGCTGAAAAGGGATGCAAACTCGTCATTCCACATTTTCTTGGGGACAAAGGGCAGTTCAAATCTACAGAAAACAGTGAGAATCAGCTGATTGCTAACTTGAAGAGTTGAACATGCCATACGTAGATTTAGGGAATACCATATATTTGATTCTGTCTTGCCACTGAATCTAGCTGGCACAGTAAACCAGTTGTGGGCAGTTTGCTGTTTGCTAACTAACTTTCAGGGACCCTTGATAAAAGAAAAATAAATGAATAGATGACACATAATTGTTTTTATTTCCTGCTGGAGATTTCCAGCTGTTGTTTATACATGTATGCAGTAACATATTCAAAAGGTATATTCATGCGACATGCTGTGTAATATTGAAATGATTTTATGTAATCTAAAGCCATAATGATTGAACCAAATTAAATATTGTGCACATCTATCCTAATCTAACGGCATCACTAACTTAACAGGCATACATTGGCAAGAGGTGTGCAAAGTAAAAATTGTCCAATTTTTTTTTCATCTTCTGAAAGAACTCCTCATCGTAATATATTCTTTCTGTGTGGAAGTCTTGCCTTGCCTTCACAAAGAAGTCGCACCATTTTGAGCCGGTGATACCCATCTGGCCCTATTACTTGATAGTAATATTCATGGGTTTTCTTCAGTTGTAACAATCCCTGGGAGGTTAAGGTCAGGTATTTGCATTCAGATATTGATTCTGATGCAGGACACTTGATTTCAAGCAAGCCATGTTGTGGGTTTGCATCCGGGTCATAACTGCGTCTGTCTGGTGAACAACCAAGGTGATAGGGCGAAGGATTTATCACAAATCCCACGCAGTTAATATTTCTGCCATATATATCCGCATACAGCTTTGCTGCTATGGGTTCTTCCTGCAGCCCTCTCAACATCTTCTTTGTTTGAATGTTTCTATGTGACTTGAGATTCATAGCCAGGGAATCAAAGTCTCCTCTCTGGCAACATATTCTCTTAAATTTAGAGGCTGTTAATCGTTGATCACGCAGGTGATGCCACTTTGTGTTGGAACTCTGATCCCTTGTTTGCAATTCATATGCATTGGCACATTTCGGGGACACTTCTAGTCCATGATATATGTAGTGCTGTGTATGTATGAGAGGGAAGTGCACTGCCATTTTCAAAGGTGGATGTTCAAAATCGGCTGGATAAGCCACTCCCGCAATGTTGATGACATCCTCGTTAACAGCGGAATTGTGGTCTGTAAGCTGGTATGACAGCAAAGAACCTGTGGGGACCTCTCCAAACACTGTGTCAGTCATGGTCAGGTTGTCAGGTGTCTGTGACCAAAGTTGAGAATATGCGGTTTGGGAGTCATCTGATCCATCACTGGCCCAAGTATCTTGTCTAAACGGATGCTTTTCAAAGGTTCTTGGACAGCGTTGAATAGTGTGGAAGCAACGCCTTCTTCAACCCTTCTCTTTTTTTTACATCCATGTTCAGATTTTTTACTTTTTTTGCACCCTTAAACTAGCTGCAGGTTTGGGAGCAAGGCCATCTGTTCTAGGTGGGATATGCCACTTCTGTAACATATCAAAAGTCAAAACATTTTACCAAACTAATAATTTATTATACACCAACAAAAAAGGCAATTAGATCATTTATACTGGTATATACATGAGGCCTTCAAAACTTATTAGCAATGACACAAGTTACCAGTACCTGTGGCAGTGAAGTTTGAGACATAATAGGAGGGACAGCTTTTAGTCCAAGCTTCTGGAAATGCTGTAGCTGGTACAATACAGCTATGGAATGGTGGCACAATCCCTTACCAGCAGCACAGGAGCAAGAGGTACTGACTATCTCAGTGTTCTTGAAATTGACCTGTATACGAATCAGATAATTATTCAAATTTAAAATGCTATAGTCCTGTTGTGAACCATGGTAAATATGTGTATGGATGAATGACAAAGTACTTATATAAAAAGAAATAACATCACCAGTACTCACCAGGATTGAATGGGGATTGCTATTCTTCTTTTGGGAATGGAAGCATTTGCTTCTAACAGACCACAAACGGTCTTCTTTTTCACACACTAAAAAATAAAACAACTCAGTAATTGCAGAAATAGGTAGAATAACAATGAGAAATAGTTAATCTGAACTGTTTAGGCTGATGATCATTTTCCAAGACATGGACGTTTTAAATCTTAATCGGATTGTTGGTGTTGATATAGCTCTTCGTATGATTTGCCATAAACTACCAGCCCCACGATAATAACTCACAACTGATCTCCTACACAACACGCCCCAGCTGTCACTGGTATGTTAAACATTTAGCAAATAAGGGCCCCCAAACTGGTGGACATATGCCTCCAAGAAGAACCTATAGCCTCTGTCTGATTTCACCTTCACAACTTTCTTCTTTGCGATATGGCTCTCATGCATAGCGCAGGTGAACACGGGTAAATTTGTAAGGCACTTATGCCACACGCGGCGTTGAGACCAGGGCAGCCTCGTTCTGACCGCCGCCTCACGATTCGTGCATAAGGCGAATGCGAAGGGTCACATGAATCACGCCAAGCATTGCCCTGCTTGGGGTAAGCAGTGCGGGAAATGCAGCAAAAACAACCATTTCGCATCAGTGTGCCGTGGAGGTGCACCAGCCCCGCAGCGTCAATCACCTGCCGCTAACGCCCACGCCAGTACTCACTTTGTGCAAGATGAGTCCGCAGTTCTGGATAGTTCCGAGTACGCTGTGTTCACTGTCCAGTCTCGCTCACCGCGAGGTCCTTGTGTGTGCGAGATCAAACTCAATGGTTTTCCGACCCATATGGAGATAGACATTGGTGCCGCGCTCAGTCTCGTAAGTGCTCAGCAATACGATCGATTACCCCGTTCGGTACCACTCGACACAAGCAACCTACCAAACCTGAAGACATATTCAGGCGACGTGATCCAGCCATTGGGACGTTGCATTGTGCATGTCGAACATGAAGGCCAGAATTATGATCTCCCCTTACTTGTCGTCCCCGGCGATGGTCCCAACCTCCTTGGGAGAGATTGGCTGCAGTGTGTTAGGCTTAACTGGCCTCAACTCCACAGTGTAGAGGCTGCGCCATTCGGCAGTCTTCCTAAACTCTACCCGCAGTTGTTCTCAAATAAACTCGGTTGTGTGAAAAACGTCTCCGCGAAACTTGTTGTGGATGAGAATGCAACAGCGCGATGCTACAAGCCGCGCCCCGTTCCCTACGCGCTCCAAGCGAAGGTCGAAGCGGAGTTGGAACGTCTTCAGTCCGAAGGAGTCATCGGTCCTGTTGAATTTGCCGACTGGGCCGCGCCCATCGTTCCGGTGCTGAAGTCAAACGGTGACATCAGAATTTGTGGTGACTACAAGCTCACTGTGAACGCCGCAACGAAAGTCAACAAATACCCGATTCCGAACATCGAAACTTGCTGGTGGTAAATACTACTCGAAACTCGACTTGAGTCACGCTTATCAACAGGTTCCACTTGACGAGGGATCCCAGAGACTCACCACTATCACCACCTCAAAAGGTCTATTTGCTTACACGCGTCTGTGCTATGGTGTCTCGTCGGCTCCGGGAATCTTTCAGAGGATAATGGAGCAGGTTCTTCAAGGGATGCCGATGGTAGCCGTCTACCTAGACGACATCCTGGTCTCAGGCAATACGTACGAGGAAGCTCGCCGCAATCTCCATGCAGTGCTGCAGAAGCTTCATGATGCTGGTCTCACGCTAAAACTGGAAAAATGCCAATTCCTGCAAGACTCGGTCGTATACTTAGGTCACATACTCGACGCTGAAGGAATACGTCCAACTGAGGAGAAGACCGCCGCGATCCAGAACGCGCCTGCAGCCACCAACGTGTCTGAGTTGCGTAGTTACCTCGGGATGGTCAACCATTACCACCCATTTCTGCCGAACGTTAGTGCTGTGCTCGCTCCTGTGCATGAACTTCTCCACAAAGACACTCGTTGGCATTGGGGAAAGCCACAACTGGATGCTTTTGAACGCTCGAAAGCGTTGTTCCGTTCATCGAAACTGCTCGTTCACTACAACCCGAAACTGCCGTTAGTGCTTACATGCGACGCCTCACCCTGCGGTATTGGAGCAGTCTTATCTCACACTATGCCCGATGGTGTCGACAAACCTGTAGCATTTGCCTCGCGAACTCTGATTCAAGCTGAGAAAAACTACGCACAGGTCGAGCGCGAGAGCCTGGCGATTGTTTACGGTGTTACGAAGTTTCATAAATACCTTTATGGTAGGGACTTTACCATTCTCTCAGACCACAAGCCGCTGCTGGGTCTGTTGCACGAGCAGAAAGCGATATCACCGACAGCCAGCGCCCGTATTCAGCGTTGGGCCCTGATTTTAGCAAACTACCGATACCACTTACGCTATCGCCCTGGTTCCCAGATAGCAAACGCAGACGGTCTCAGCAGACTACCCCTCAATACTGGTTTGACGTCCGTGCCAGTCCCTGAAGAGACAATTCTAGCCCTCTCAAGTCTCGACGACACTCCAGTTACGGCAAAACTGGTGGCTCAGTGGGTTGCCAAGGACCCCATACTCTCGCTTGTGGCCAAGTACTTGCGCGAAGGGTGGCCATCTGCCGCAGGAGATGAGTTAGCGCCGTATTTTCATCGAAGAAATGAACTTTCAATCGAGCAAGGATGCATTTTGTGGGGATCCCGTGTCGTTATCCCAACCCCAGGCAGAGACACTATCCTTGCCGATCTCCATGAAACTCACCCCGGAATAGTCCGGATGAAATCCCTTGCCAGAAGCTATATCTGGTGGCCAGGGATGGACAAAGAAATCGAAGCTACCGTACGTTCTTGTCACTTGTGTCAGCAACAAGCTGTCAGCCCACCGAAAGGTAACCTACACCCTTGGGAGTGGCCGGGAAGGCCCTGGCACCGCCTCCACATTGACTACGCTGGGCCCATGGAAGGGAAGATGCTGCTAGTAATCGTGGATGCACACAGCAAGTTGGTTGAGTGTCATATCGTGCCCTCTGCAAACTACGCGAAAACCATCATCAAGCTACTACAGACGTTCGCGACCCACGGTCTTCCGGCACAACTGGTCAGCGATAATGGTACGCCCTTCACCAGCGAAGAATTTGCCCAGTTCTGCAGGAACAATGGCATAAAGCACATCCGCAGTGCGCCATACCATCCCGCCAGCAACGGTTTAGCAGAACGTGCAGTTCAAACCGTCAAGAACGGCTTGAGGTAAAAAACAGTCGGTCCCAATCTCGAGACTCGCTTGTACCGTTTCCTCGCAACATATCGTCTCACACCCCAGACAACTACTGGCGAATCACCCGCAGAGTAGTATAGATGTTAGCGGTACTGGCACACCTATCTCATATGATTATGGCACACCTATCTCATATGGGTGCAACCCAGAAAACACACATATACAGGGTGACTCACATGAGCCAGCGAACCGCTCGCACCTCCCCCCACTATATGGTACCATATGAGCCCAGCCCTTCCAGCCCCTATGGTATAGGCCCACACCAGTAGTTAGTCACCATAGAGGTCATTGAGTGATAAATATCTGTGACCGTCGCTGTAAGTTCCATTTTTCATGCGGTTGAGGTCCTGTATAAACTGGGCAACCTTAGAGTCGTTCTTCTCAATAAAGTCGGGATCGGGACGAGCGGTTATCAATCTCATCGTAAAGTGCTTCCAACAGCAGAAAGCCCCCGTCGGCCTCTCTGTGGTCCCACTTGGTCTTTCCAACCAAGGACCGTGATGCTCCTGTTCCAAGCCCAGGCAACTATTTAACCTCCCGTTCGCACTATAGTCGCCGTCTTCAAGCCCCTCAATGGACACCCACCCCCAAGCCACCGTCTCCTTATACTTCTTCTGATCCTTATGATACACCTGGTTATACGCCTCAGCTCTCCCCATGTCCTCAAAGGAGCACAACCTGAAAACGCAGTCGACAAACACCCCGATGGTCGCCACCGGACTGTGGTGCAACCCCAACAGAACTTATACATATTCGGAATCACCCTCCCAGGACTCCGAGTGTAGGGGCACTTTATCTCGAGCAGCACAACCTCCTCAGAATGCCCCAGACAGACAGCATCTACTCCAGCCTGCGGATTGGGAGCACACAAAAGCCATCCGGAGAGTAGGCCGTCGCGCCGCCCTCAATATAGATATTATTTCCGTAGACCTTGGTGTCGTACACCTTCTCCAATAGAGCAATTGCAACCTCCTCAAAAGTCGTACCCCAGAGGCAGGGTGCGCTTAAGCGAACACCCTCGTTGCTAGTTTTTTCTGTCAGCTTCTTGCTATAGCTGCTGAATTAGTTTTGCCCTATGATAGAGGAGTAGTCACTTCCTCCAACGCAGCCCTTCCTCGTTGTCTCCCACTGGTCCGTATTTTGTTTGACTCCAGTATGATCGTTGCAGAAAGATTTTATCGCCGCCTCCATTATCTTGCAACCCCCACTCTTCAAATGGACTGTCAGGGTCATACCTTAGCAGGTCTAGGGGGCGATTCTGCCGCTTTCAAACATTGTGCTTTAATGTCACTTTTCATTTGACTATATTTCGTGATCTCGACCGAAACGAGCTTAAACTCATCATCTGAGATATACCCATCTTCAAGCGCCGCCGATATAATGTCAGCAATGGTATTCAATTTGCTCTGAGCGAGAATGCGGATCTGGTCATGCTTTTTCAACTTAATGGTCAGCCGCCGACTGATGAATTTTCCAGCAATTACAAGTAGCCCACAAGCGGCTCCAGTAGCACCCAACACTGTGGCAATAGGAATGGCAACTACTGTAGACATTACACCTGCACCACTTGCGCCAAGACACATACCCCCAGCAACTAAAGCAGTGTCTTCAGCGTCCACTGAGTTTACTGCACACCTATATTTTTTTGTACATAGCACCATATTTTTCAATTTCTTTCTCAAGGTATTGCTTCTTAAGACTGATCTCATTTAGCCGATAGGAGTGCCCCAGACCACATAGATGAGGCTCCGGATTTAACGGTGCAGTCGTTGGTTGTTGTTTCATACTGTCTTTGTATGCATAAGTCTATATATCAAGTTCAATTAGGAGTGAAGCTACAGACCAAGTCGCCCCTCTGTTTTGTGTGGTTGTATAAAAGTCAATAACGTTGCCTTGCTCTAGCTGTAAAGGCTGGTATAAAGTTATTACAACAGCCCGTTGGTTAGCAGGCGTACTTATTCCTACCACTTGATTCGTTCCATTAATAACAGGAACGACTGCTATAGGACCAGTATCAGCACCAACACCCGACGACAACCCCATACGAATGATCTTGCCATTACATAACATGGTATATCCACAGCTTGAGTCTTGTGAGTCTCGACCCCTAGCCCCATGGCCAAACGACCACTCATATCCTCTGCGAAGGGGGCCACTTGCTTCTGCCCAAATAGTAATGAGATGTTTCGTTTGGGAGTTTATGTGTTCTCTCAGGTCCCTGCGATGCTGTCTGTGTTGTGCATCAACATACTTTTTATTAGCAGCATCTTTAGGCGATATTGGGTCTCCCAACAGAACGATTTTATTATCTCCCATTTCAAGGTCTCCGTACATATCATCACCTTGTTTACTAACGCGTGAATTGGCTGCGGTAGTTACCAGATCTATTGTGTTTTGGTATGACATTGCTTGTCCTCCAGAGGATGGAAGGCCTATCGTAGGAAGTCCCTTGATCATGTTGCCATCCATATTAAGATCCCCTTCCATTGTGTCCCCTACGGCACTTATTTTTTGTTAGTCACCAATAGATACATAGGTCTTTGTGGCATATTCCGAGAGGTCAGCACCATGCACAGTGCTTGCCGGTTTTTGCCTAGGTCCATAAATTTTATTGACATCTTGTAAATTCAAGAACAACGCTAACAGGTAAGTCGTGGTTATCTAATAGCCTTCCTTTATTATCGCATAACTGAACCTTTAACTCATGCACTGTTCCGCTAGTGACACGCTTACAGACAGGATTAGCGGTGTTCGTGGTTATAATATCACCGAAAGAGCCACCCTCTAAGCCAACAACTTCAAAAAGCGTAGTGGGCGCACCATCTAGCATGTTGTGCGTGGTGCTGACTTGATTGAGGTGAACATAAATTGTGTTAAAGATGCTAAAGTTGATGGGCCGGTCACCTATGTAAATACCTGAAGGAATTAATTGCCTACCCTGACCGTCATCAAGACCCAACATTTTTAACACACCGTCTGATATGCGTGCAGCCCCATTATAAGGAATTGTGAGGGTTATAACCCCATTTGCAGCATTAACCTCTAAACCAAGACCTATTGATGCAATCTGCTGCTGAAGAAGGCTGAAACTCCAGAGACCAGGTTTTAATTGGACAGATCCTCCCTCTTCTGAAGTTCTTGATTGCCATTGAATGGTCTCGTTTGATTCGAGATTGTACCAGCCCACAGTATACGTGATTGACCTTAGGCCAACACATAGACCGCCCGCAGTGTTGTCAATAGGATTTTGCAGGGACACAGCGTCTCCACTTTGAACATTTGACAGAGTGTGATACATAGCACTATGAATAAACAAGCCTTTAGTTTCAATAGAAAAGCTACATATAAAGCGGGCGGGGTGTATACAGCCTCATATGGTGTGGGAGATAAAATAACCTGACAAACAATTCAAGTTGTTCACAATGGTGGTACATTCACAGCAAAGTTTCCTGATCTATTCAGTAATTATACGGTGCCACCGGTAACAGCGGACAAAGTAGTAAAAGACTGGTTGACAAATCCAATGCAGTTTTGGCAGAACCAGTTAAACTTTGCAGTGTGGTGTGCAACATCCGGCTGCGGTGTGTCATCCCACGACCACCTCGAGGCTGGGATTCCAATCGTGAAAGCTCTATATACCTTTCACCTTTATTACACAGTGCGTCGCCTATTAGCAGAACTGCAAGCGCCTCTACCTCAGGATCATGCCTATGACCCCTATAACAATACATATGACAAGAGGGCATTTTAGAGACTCTGCACTAACTTTGGTGTTCAACCAAACACAGACTGGCCCCAGAAGGCAACCGTTGCTAATAGTGGTCTTGGTATCTTATATGCACATGATGCGTATGGTTACGGGAGTGTCGTCAAGGTTGCTGGTCGAAACGTTCGTTATGACCCTACACGGATGGCCTTTGAGGCGGGAAAGGATACAAAGCCAGGTTTTGCTCACGCGAAAAACCTACAATCCTTTCAGGAGAGAATGGGTGCTGTTTTACATCTAGCACAGGGACCTGAAGCAGACGAGGCCTGGAGTACCTTCATACTGGACACGTCTGAGGGTTTTACACAAACCGGCGTTGAGCGAATTAACGACAGCATCAGGACCTATGTATGGGCCATTCTTGAGGCTCAGGCGCAGACCGACTCAGAGATACTAGGTGTTGGAACGTCCTTTGATGCTCAAAAGCAATTTCAGGCCAACGTTGAGGATGCCATCAACTCCCCAGTGGATATTCCGTCATCTATCCGATGGTATCAGAACGTCCTCCAGAATGCCTCTTCAAAGGTTGATTATGTGTTTGGAACGGGCCTGTACATGGCTCCGTCTGATATGAGCCTCGCCTTTGGAGACGTTGCTGGGTACAACAATCTGATTACCATTGCAACTGAGGAGCAGCAGATAGGCAGCAATGCTGATGTCAACTCGGTTCCGGTGGTTCCGGATAGAGGAAGCTTTGACCCTCCACCAGATACAGATACAGATATGGAACTCCCCTCTCCAGGGCCGGCCCCTATGGACGAGACCGGTCTGCGTGGGGCGCACGAGGATGAGAAAACCGCTCTTATTATAGGCGGAATCGCTATAGGCTTATCTGTGCTTTGGTTTGCTACGTAGTAAGTCACAGAGTATCAGGAGGATAACTCCCCCCACCGCCACAGTTGCGGCCCATACATGTTCTGCCATCCAACCAGCCACCTTTGCAGCTGACGTAAGCAGCCATGATACGATGGAGCCAATGATTCCTGGAAGGGCAGCTGCTGCCTTACCGGCTAAATTATTCAGGACGTTTGCCAAGGAGTTCAGCTGTTTTTTAATCCATTCCTTTACCCCAGGCTTATCAGCTGGCGTCGGCGTTGGTGCTGGGGTTTCACTAGTGCTCCCTCCACCCGTCAAAGCAACTACCAGGGTCGAGATTGCCAATCCAATCGCAGTGAGGATGGAGGCAATTGTTATGCCCTGCTCCCGGAACAGGGTGCGTACACGCTCAGCTAGTGTTGTGTCCTCGTTAAGAAGTCTGTTGATCGTTTCCCTGATGCGGTTAATTTGGGTCCTTAGACAGTTACGGTTTTCAGAGGCAGCCTCAATACGGGCACTCCACAGGTCCTGCAGCTCTGCAAGCTCATTTGCTTGGAATCTCCATGCTCGACTATCACCCCTCCCTTCCTCCTCCAGGCTTGCCATTTTAGCTTTCCGATGTTTTATATCCCTTTCTAACTCAGTTATCTTAGCTAGGTTGTTGACCAGCTCACCCCTCTGGGTCTGCATAGCTTTGTCAAGCCCTATAAGCTCTCTGAGTGGTAGTTCGTTGTCTGTTTGTGTACCTAGGTCTTGGATGGTGATGAACGTCCTCTATGAAGATTGTTTCTTCCACACCACCTTGCTCTGTCACAGCTTCAAGGCTGCTCATTTCTAACATATCTGGAAGTGCAGCTTCTGCTTTAGCAGCAGCTTCGTCAACGCCTTATAGGGCTTTTACTGCTTCTGTGGATAGTTCAGCGGTCACTCCAAGAGCCCGAGCAAGCTGTTTACCACCGTAATCTAGGATACTCCTAGGAGAGAGGAATTTGTTTGGATTGTTCTTCCATGTCAGAAGATTCCATTCTCGGCCCCACTTAACCCAAAGGTCACCTTGCTGAGACGATCTAAACTCCAGAGTGGCCTGCAGCCCATGCTTAGACACTGCCTTCTCCCACCTTGTAACTAAGACTTCAGTTTCTTCTTTGGAACCCACCTGATCTTCTGTTAACCCAGCAGGCATTTCATTAATAGCCCATGGTGGAATAGTTGAGTACGACGTATCTTAAGTTTCGTCAATCAGGTTAGTCTCCTCATCATCAAAGCTAGTCTCATTCCTATCCCCTCCCATAGCCCCTTCCTCCTCTGGGTCGTCAAATGTTGGGTTATCAAACTCCATGTCTGTGTGTTAAAGATATAAGTGTAATTAAGAATTCAACATGACGAGTACTTGGGCGCAAACTAAACCCACACCGACAGATACGCGAACCCCTTGGGGTAAAGGGCGTGCGACATTCTGTAGTCGTTACAAACAATCCAAGCACTATTGATCAGAACCAACAACTGCTGGTTCGCTTCCCCAATCTAGGTGCAGAAGACGTCATTGTTCCAGGGACAGCACGGCTGGCCTTTACAATCACGCTGACCTCGACTGATGTTAACCGCAGCGTTGTGCAAAACGTGGTTAAGAAAATGACTATCAAGATTTCTGGCAATGAGGTCATGTCTATAGATGACAGCGATATGTACCACTGTTACCACGACTTGTGGCGGACAGCACAGGAGAGACAGGGCCTTCAGTACCAGGGCATTGACTCATCAGATGATAGAAACGCAACTAAGATACGACTGGGGGCAGGAGACAAGGTTGATACCGAGGAAGAGGACAAGGCGGTAACCGATGTGTATAGTAACAGGTTCTACGTTCCGCTTGATTTTGAACTCCTCGAGAGCCACATGCCATTCTACCAGAGCACGCTTAATGACAGATTGGAATACGAGCTCACGTTCAACGACTACAACCGCGTGATTCACGCAACAAGCGACTCCAGCTACAAAATTGATGGTTAGTAAAACATGGAGTATCAGTCAGGCGTGGCCGTGTGAATATCCATCGAGACCAGGGTATAGTGGAACGCTTTAACCGAACCCTTGCTGAATGACTCTTTGGTCACCAGTATGCCGTAGAGTTAAGGGATACTGGAAAACGATCGACTGAGTGGGTTTCTCGACTGCAGGCTGTAGTCTCTGCGATAAATAATGAGGTGACCCGCTTGACTGGAAAAAAACCTAAAGATGCTATAAAGGCAAAACGAGTTGCACAAAAGCCCTCTGCAGTCGTACCAGGGCGCCCTCTGGGGGTCAAAGAGCAAAAGCTTCCCTCTGATGTTGGCGTTCGCTACCTCTACCAGCCTGGTGAGGCAGAGCAAGACCACCGGCGGCGGGCCACTGACCCTGTGTGGGCAATCAATGTTTACCAGATTGGAAGCTCTGTCACTAAATCTGGTGAGCCTGTACTATACTATTTGCTGGATGGACCTCTCCGTGGCTTTGTAAAGGAGGAGTTGTTTGTGGTGCCGTCCGATACCCAGTTGCCGCCAGACGGTATTATCAATTAGACTAATAGATATCTATATATATAACAATGGTAGTATTTGACAATAAGTGCCCATGGATATTGCTCGGAAAGAAAGTCCCCTGTAACAGGCCCTGTACGCAAGAGCAAGAGTTTTGCGGATTACACAGATATAAGATAAAACATGGTGTCATTAATCGTCTTTGTACGGGTTGTCAGAAGGCTATTAAAAATAATAAGGTAGGATTGTGCATGGATTGTGGGTTCGATAAAGTCAACCACAGTCGTCTTCGTCTTGCCCCAAAAATTGTTTCACAACGGCCTATAGCTGGGGACACTGACTCGCCAGTCGACGCCACTGAACGGGGATTCCCCACTGTATAAAAATAGAAATCTTGTGGCGCTGTCAACAACATGGTTTGGCGGCTAGGCCTATGTGCGACGAAGCTTGGCACCTTTTCAGAGACGGGTGTTTACTGCATAGGTCAAAGTCCGCTCGCTGTATTGTTGTTGCCTTTTGTGTATCAACGAATTCCCTTTTAGACTGATGGAACTGTATAGTAAACATGACTCATAATCAGCGGGCACGTGAAGCCCAAAACGATTATGTTTCAATTCCCGGTTTTCAGCCTGCTTATCCACGCTCTAAGGCTGCACTCAAAGCACTCCAAGTGCGTAATGAATATGACCGTACATACAAGGAGATGTTGGCTAGATTAAAGGCTGGGGTGGCACGCACCTCTGTCACCACTGCTGCCCCACGCAGACCAGTCCCTGCCCCACGCAGATCTGTCCCTGCCCCACGCATCCCCACAACCCAGTCCCCAGTCCCCACAGCGCGTCTTGCCTTCAAGAAGACTAAGTGGGCTGTTAAAAACTATTTGCGTGGATGGGTGATGAACGTTCCTGAGTCTCACCCCCTTAGCTCGGACCTTATGATGTTCTTTAAGGGCATGCGTCGGAAGATGCATAAAGTTTTGATTGGTGAGCTGGAAGAGCTAGGTGGAATCAAGTGTCAGTTTGCCCTTAAGGTAAGACTCTGCAAGCACGCCGATGATGACAGCACTAAGTATTTTGAGCCTTTATTGCGTAATAAGCAGCAGGTGGTTCTCTCCCTAGAAGATATCAACGATGAGCTGGACCAGTGCAATGCTAATATCCAAGAGCGGTTGGAGAAGTGGACCAACCACGGTTCTGGCTGGGTGTTTCAGGCGGTCACAACTCTGTGGATTGATATTGCCAACTACCAGCCATTGAAAGGTGGCTCCTACCTGAAACTGCCGAGAAAGCTGGCGGTAAAGAAGGCAATTAGAAACGTAAAAAACACAAACGACTCACACTGCGTTCTATATTCCATTGAAGCGGCTCTGCACCCGGTTGTCAAGAACCCGCAGCGACCGTCGAAATATAACATTAAGCCGCTCTTAAGACTCTTAGAAGGAAAAGGCGTGGACTATCCAACACCTATCTTGCAGATTGAGAAGATAGAAAAACATGCTAAAGTAGGCGGCTTGAATGTCTTTGGCTGGGATGGAAAGGCCACCATCGTTCACCGTATCAGCAGACAGCCTGGTCCATGTATAAACCTCATGCTGATTGAGGAGGACGGTAGGTTTCATTACACGCAGATCGAAGACCTGAACCGCCTGCTGTATGACCAGAGTAAGTACGAGCACCGCAAGTTCTTCTGCGAGCGATGCTTGCATGGATACACCACTGAGAAACTGCTCCTGGCGCACAAACCTGAGTGCATGGGTATCGGGCAGACTGCTGTGCGAGTTGACATGCCTGAGGAAGGGAAGAACATATTATCCTTCCAGAACTGGCAGAAACAGCTTGCCGTCCCCTATCTTATCTATGCCGACTTTGAGGCGCTCACAGTGAAGCTTCCGGGACCTGCGCCTAATCCTGGTAAGAGCAACACGCAGAGAACGCAGGAGCATGATCCATGTGGTTACGGCTATGTGGTTGTCCGATGTGATGGGCAGACAGAACCCCCTGTGGTTTATAGAGGAAGCGATGTTGTGGAGAAGTTCTTACAGGCTCTGCAGCAGGAGGAGCAAAAGATCAAAGCAGTTCTGTCCAAGCCTGTCCCTATGCGGATGACTCGGGAGGATAGAAGGGCACATAAGGCTGCAACTCACTGTCATGTGTGCACGAAAAAACTGGGCTGTGACTCTGTTCGCGATCACTGCAATATAACAGGCTTGTACAGAGGGCCAGCCCATAACGTGTGTAACCTGAAACTTCGGCTGAGTCCCAAGATAACACCCATCCCTGTGGTGTTCCATAACCTGCGGGGCTACTACTCCCATCTCTTGATGCAGGGTATAAGCAAAGTGGAGGGCAATATCAACTGCATCCCAAATAACACGGAGAAGTATATCTCCCTGTCGGTCGGAGAGTTGCGCTTCATTGACAGTGCACAGTTCCTCCTAGCCTTGCTAGACAAGCTTGTGTCTGCTAACAACCCAGATGCCTTTGCTGTGACGGCGGAATACGAGCCAGATGAAACAAAGCGGCGCTTGCTGCTGCGTAAGGGAGTGTATCCCTATGAGTTCATGGATGGCTGGGATAAGTTTGATGCTCCACTGCCGCCGATCCATGATTTCTACAGCAAGCTCTCTGAACAGGGTATATCTGCTGCAGACTATGAACACGCCCAGAAAGTCTGGAACGCGTTCGGTTGTGAAAACATGGGGGACCACCATGACCTTTACTTACGCACGGATGTACTGCTCCTGGCCGATGTGTTCGAAACATTCCGCAAAACCTGTCTTAAGCAATACAGGTTGGATCCGGCCCACTACTATACCAGCCCCGGTTTGTCGTGGGATGCGCTTCTTAAGAGCACAGGGGTGGAACTCGAGCTTCTCACAGATTATGACAAGCACCTGTTTATTGAGAAGGGGCTGCGCGGTGGGATAAGCATGGTATCACATCGCCACGCTAAAGCGAACAACCCATACGTGGAGGGCTTTGAGCAGGATAAGCCAGCGAGCTATATCCAGTACCTCGATGCCAACAACCTGTATGAGTGGGCGATGAGCCAAGCCCTACCTACTTCGGGTATTGAGTGGGTGGAACGGCCTGAGAACCTAGAGATCCAGGATCATCCCGATGATGCTGAAACGGGGTATATACTTGAGGTTGACTTGGAGTATCCTGCTGCACTTCATGACGAACACAACGATTACCCCCTAGCGCCGGAGCGGCTTCTTGTGCAAAATGAGTGGTTGTCAGACTACCAGAAAGATCTCCTAGGTGCATTGGGGAGCACCGGAAATGGAGTTGAAAAGCTGGTGCCCAACCTGCGGAACAAGGAGAAGTATGTGGTACACTACAGGAACCTCAAGCTATATCTGTCTTTGGGGTTGAGACTCACCAAGATTCATCGTGCGCTTGTCTTTGACCAGAGTCCATGGATGGAGCCTTACATAAGGATGAATACAGATCTGCGCAAGGCCGCCAACAGCGACTTTGAGAAGGATCTCTATTAACTTATGAATAACTCCGTCTTTGGTAAAACGATGGAGAATCTCCGGAGGCGAGTCGACGTCAAGATTGTGCGCTCATCGGGAAAAGAAAAAATACGTAGGCTTGTGGCCAGCCCCGCCTATGCTCGACAAAAAGTGTTTGACTATGATCTAGCTGCCCTGCATATGCACAAGACTCGCTTAGTGCTGAACCGTCCGGTCTATGTTGGCATGTGCATTCTGGACCTCTCCAACCACTTGATGTATGACTTTTACTACAATACCATGAAGGCTAGATATGACAGTAATATTAACCTGCTTTACACAGACACAGACTCGCTGCTGCTTGAGATCCGTACCACTGACGTCTATGCTGATATGAGGGAGGATGGGCATCTCTTTGACACTAGTAACTTTGACCCTTCTCATGCCCTATACAGTGACAAAAACAAAAAGGTTCTGGGTAAGATGAAGGATGAATGCGCTGGCGTGCCCATCAAGGGGTACGTTGGTTTGCGCCCTAAGATGTACTCTATCCTGATGTCTGATGAGGGCGAGATAAAAAGAGCTAAGGGTGTGAAGAAGGTGGTGGTGAAGAAGCATCTACGACACGCTCAGTACGTGGAGTCACTGTTCGCCCAAAAGCAGTTTTGCCACGGAATGAACATGCTCAGGAGTGACTGCCATAAAATATATGGGCTCCACGTTAACAAGGTGTCTCTCTCCCCCTTTGACTCAAAGCAGTGGATAGCTCCAGGTGGTGTAGACACTCTGGCCTATGGGCACGCGTCGATATGTTGAACATATGAGGGCTGAGGTATAGAATGAGCACCGATGAACATATTGGGGTGGCCGAGCTGCAAGCAGATGTCGAACATATATGGGAGGAGAAGGTGGACCTTGAGATTGAGGTGAGGGATTTGGAATCAAAGTATGAGGACCTTTTGGAGCGCGTGAGTCGTTTAGAACAGCTTATTCCTCAGGGTCTTGGTGTAGAGGAGAAGGTGAGGGAATTGGAATCGAAGTATGAGGACCTTTTGGAGCGCGTGAGTCGTTTAGAAGAGCTTATTCCTGAGAGTCCTGTTGTAGATGGTTGACATTGCTGTCGCCCTCTTTAGTGGGCCTATACCATAGGGGCTGGAAGGGCTGGGCTCATATGGTACCATATGGTGGGGGGAGGTGCGAGCGGTTCGCTGGCTCATGTGAGTCACCCTGTATATGTGTGTTTTCTGGGTTGCACCCATATGAGAAAGGTGTGCCATAATCATATGAGATAGGTGTGTCAGTACCGCTAACATCTATACTACTCGCAGAGCTACTGCTTAAACGACGCCCGAGGTCTCGGCTTGACCTTTTGTCCTGACGTCCAAGGAAAGGTACTTGCCAAGCAAGCTAGTGGTCTCAGTGATCACGGCGATGAACGCTCGTTCTTCTGTGGCGACGCTGTCTGGTCAATGAACTTTGCTTGCACCCCTAAATGGTTGCCAGGCGTGTTAGAGACTCAAACAGGCCCTGTTTCGTTCACGGTACGTCTGCCAGATGGACGCCTGTGGAAGCGACGCATCGATCACTTGCGTCAGCGACTGCCGCATGAGCCGCAACCCGAGCCGCTTGATACTGACGAACCAGTTGTTCAACTGCCGCTGCCGCGACCGGACGCCATAGGTCGACCCATCGTTACAGAATCTTCTGCAAGCCGAGTTCCTGCCAACGCCAAGTCACTTCCGCCTCCGGCTGCCCGGACGCCTCAACGGAACGTTAGCAATTCGGCAACACCACCACCATCTTAACATACCAGACCACCCGATGCTCGTATCATCACCACACCCCGCGAATCAACATCAGCCGCAACTCAATTGCGACAATCGTCACGTGTGATTAAACCACCCGCTAGGTTAAACCTGTGAAATACTGTACAGGGTGTACGCCGAACGATGCCCTTCTGCCGTTCTGAATTATAAAGACATTTTATGATTCACCCCGCTCTAAACTAAATGGGGAGGAATGTGGTGTATTTGTGTTTCGTATGCTGTTTGCAGATTGCACTTGTAAATCTCACTTTCACGCATGCGCCCCGCGCTCACGTCTTGTTGACTGCCTCCATTTTGAATTAAAGTCTAGTATTAAATTACCAGTGTTATTTGCCTTCACGCAACCAGAAACACTACAATTTCATACACGTGTTGGGTTCATTAAGTCTTGGTAAATTTATGGGTACAATGTACCACATAGATAATATTGGATTTGAAGTCAGACTGCAATATATATATGAAGTATATTTTTGACAGACTATGTTTGTAGGCAAAGTGGACTAATTATACACCCATATCTGTTTCTATCCCACGATTTACGTCCTGAATAAATCTGAACATGGTCGTCCATAACATGCATTGTTTGCCTCTATGAGTAAGAGCTAAGGTTCTGACTATGACATATATTATGGCCCACACACAGAGAGAGGTAACAGGATAGACAAGTTGCTTGCTTAAGTGACTGTTTGTTTGGACTATTGACCGTTGTGAGGGAGGCTATCATAGATTCAGCTCAATCCAGGGACCTCTATACCCACTTGGTGTCACATTTGGATTGCTCTACTCTGTATGAGCAGATTGAAGCCACAGTGTTTTCTCTTGAGCTTATTCTAACTCAACGCTTTTACTTTCACTGTCGACGCTCGATTTGTCGCATCATGTTATGCTGTCACACACACAGTGCTGAAATCCATTTCAAACCCTGTCGTTATGCTATCTTATTGTTGTTCAGTTCATCCGATTATATATGATCATTGTTCCCTTCATCGTAATTTGTTGATCAGTGTTCACTGAATTATCATTGCTTTGTTTCACGATAGAATTGTTTTATTTCGCCACCCAACTCCACCAGCTTGAAACAGCAGTAAATCCATTAAATCTTGTCATAATCTGCCTCACATTTGATAATCCTCTTTCTTAATATTAACTTTCATTTTCATATATCCAATCACTGAAGCCCTTTCATTTTCATATATCCAATCACTGAAGCCCTTTTATTTTCATATTTCTAACCACACTCTATTGCATCATTTCCCTTTGTGCACGCCTATATATTCTCAGCACTTTCACATTCAGTCATTCAGTCTGTCTGATCTTCGCTGGAGAACATGGATCCTCTGGTCAGTCTTGTTATATCAGTATTCTGTTTCAATTACATTTTGTTGCATTTTTAATTAGTTTGATGTCTGTTTCTCAGAAATCTCTAACTGGATTGTTCTCTTTATGATTACTTATTATTATGATTATTATAATCACCTACTCTGTTGAAGGTTACATAGTTCCTTTCAGTAGAGCCTTCATTATTGTCTGTTTTATGATTACATTATTGAATTCACATTCTGTACCATAATTGCATTATTTAATTTTCCTTTCTGTTCGTTATTCAACTAAAATGAGCAGATTGAAGCTACAGTTTTCCCTCTTGAGCTTATTCTTACTTCACTTTCACTATCGATCCCCGATCTGTTGCATCATGTTAAGCTGTCTCACCGACACAGTGTTGAAATTCATTTCAAACCCTGTCGTTATGCTGTCTTCTTGTTGTTCACTTCGTCAGATTATATTTGATCATTTTTCACTTAATCGTAATTTGTTGATCATTGTTCACTTAATTATGTTCATCATTGTTTTGTTAGAATAGTATTGTTTTATTTAATTACCCAACTGCACTAGGTTAGAATAGTAGTAAATCCACTCTCGCTTTCATTGCGCAAGATTAGATTTGTTGTCTCACATCTGACCATCCTCGTCCTTTACATAATTTCTGCCTTTCATTTTCATATTTGCAACAGCAATTTGTTGCATCAGTTTTTCCCAACTTGTAAAGTTGAGTTATATGTACATCACTTGCACTCTGGAAGCATGATCAACTGAACACCGCACATAATTCAATACTCCAACTAACGACAAAATGTCCCACAGAGATGGAGGCTATAGAAGATTGTGTGAGGTCTGGAATTGTTATGCTTCCAAAAAACGTACCGACTCGTCAAACAATACTTAATTAAAAGCAATAAAGTTCATGAGAACAGATCCGAATGTGTTTATATAAATGGGATAGAAGCAGAACTCCATATTTATAAGTCATTATGTCCAGCGATCTGAGTTCATGAATCTGCTGTGCCTCCTTCTCCCCCTCCACCCCCCCCCCCAATACTACAGGCTTACATTAGTGGCGTTGTTAGCTCTTTGCTGGGCTATACTTAGCAGTTGTAAGGTGGGATAAGTCTGACCACTTACTATGACAGACTGTACTATGAAGGGTTTATATGTGCTGTTAATTGGTTCCACAGCGACAGGGCTTGGTGCTGGGCGTCTACGAGGGTGAACATGAAGTAGAGCTTACAACGGCTGCCAAGTCCTTCCCAGCTGCCACCCAGCTGTCTGACCTTATTAAGTTGTGAGTGTATCGCTCTATTGTAATGTAAGCTGTGACCTACACATATTGCTCAATCGCTGACCCTCAACTCAACAGTTAACTTCCTACATGACACAGCTTAATTTCATGATGGGTTAAATCCTCCAATAGCTCTGAGCTTGTTAACAAATGATGCTATTCTTTGTGATACAATTATCGATATGCGCATAGAAACGTTTGTCTCGTATTAATTCCGTAATGTACACAATTGATTTCTATCAAGTATGTGTCTGTACTCTTTACTAGAGCAAGATGCTTCTGTTAACTGTTACTTTTCAACATTGGTTGTTCAAAGGTTTGTTAGCTCACTGGTGCTTGTTATCGCATAGCGGTTAGTTGAGCCACTTCATCTGAACAGTTTATTATTTTTTCTACATTATGTTTACCCAATGTCACATGCTGTTTACCATGATATGGAAATGAGCATAAGTTTTCTATAATTTATGGGAATTTTTCTATGATTTATTCGCATCTCTTACATTCATTACCGTCAGTATCACTGTGACGTTGCCCCTCACCAGGTCCGGTTTGGGTACCAAAAAGGCCGGTAAGACGCGTGTGTTTTACGGAGTGGAGGCCGACTTCCCGAGCATCGCCGTAGTCAACCTGGGAAAGAAAGGTGTTGGTTATAACGAGCTGGAGGAACTGGAGGAAGGTCGTGAGAATATCAGGGTGTCTGTCGCAGGTGAGTGCCTCAATTATCTTACCTTTTAATCTACGACATAAAACTAAACCATCCATGTTCACATTTGTGGCTCGTGTGTGTATCGGATCTCAGCCGGTGTGACTTGCTTGAAGAGCGAGGGGGTTAAGAAGATACAGGTTGATCCGTGTGGAGACCCAGAAGGTGAGAGCCATTATCTGTGATGCCATCATCATCATTATCATCACCAATCCTTGATTGCCAGTGACCATTTGACCTGTCACTATAACCAGTGTTTCTGGTATTGGTATAAGTACATCAGATGAGTCTACTTGATCTTGACATATATTCTAACACTGAGATAGTTACATTAACTTGAGATGTGTAAGTGACCTTGAAATGTTATCGCGACCTTTACATGCATACCTGACATTGATGTGTATGATCCCACTATGATATATTCATGACATTTTCCATGAGAGTTGCCCATGACCTTAAGATGTGTACCTAATCTTAATATGTCGGACCAGCGGCTGCGGAAGCTGCCACCCTCTGTGTCTGGGCCTATGATGAGCTGAAGGCTGAGAAGAATCCTGCAGTGGAGCTTAGCTGCTTTACCAATGGAGCTGACAGCCCTGACAGGTATTTGTGCTTACTCGTCAATTCAAACCTGGTCCGCAGATATCGGTTGGCGCTTAATTAATGCGTCTGTTGTTTGGAGGTGTTTGTTATCCTCAGGTATCTGTGGTCACCTGTGGTTATAGGCCAAAATAGATATTGAAGATGCTCTTTTTGAATTACACCTTGTCCGTATGTAAGCACTATGTGTTGATACAGCGTACAGCAGGGCTGGGAGAGAGGGAAGATACTGGCTGAGGGACAGAACTTCTCACGTCGCCTAATGGAACCTCCGGCAAACGTCCTCACACCAACTCGATTCGGGGAGCTCGCTGAGGAATACCTGGGTCCACTGGACAATGTCACAGTGACAGTCAGGTGAGATGCATTAACCTGTAATCAGAGGAGCTTACCTGTAATAAAAGGAACATACCTGCAATCCGAAGTGGTTATCATTTTCGAGGAAAGCTGGTGCAATTGCAACATCTCCCCCCACCCACTCACCGAGAAAATATGTGATCACGCTTTGTCATAACCTCGGAATCCTCCGATTACTTCAGGGCGTGGTCGCTTCGACCAATCAGAATAATCCATATCTTAAACAGACGTCGTCGTAACTGATAAGGAGCAAGGTTTACTTCATTTTCACGATTACCCCACAGTTAGTCATAGTGAACCCACTTAGCATAGCTATAAGCAGTTTCACGAGATGTTAAAAGGCTATTTATGCTTACTAAATAAGAGGAGCTTACCTGTTATATGAGGTACTCTTCATATAAGCATTTCCCCTAAGCCAAATTCAAAACTCATTGTACATCATCTTCACAATGTGACCCGAAATGTTGAAGACCATTATTAACTCACATGTTTCATTTGATACGCAGGGACAGAGCTTGGGCCGAGGAGAAAAAGATGGGGTCATATCTGAGTGTGACCAATGGGTCAGACGAACCCTGCAAGTTCGTCGAAGTGGACTACCGTGGGGGAAAGAACGATGAGGCTCCGTTTGCCTTGGTTGGGAAAGGAATCACCTTCGACAGGTAAGTTTCTAGTGGATAATTTGATTTGTTTACTGTTTCACTGGTTGACTGTTTCATTGGTTGACTCTAATGAGTTGACTGTTTGATTGGAAGAACATGATTGGTTGACTGTTTCATTGGTTGATTATGATTGATTGAATGTTTCTTTGGTTGATTATGAATGGTTAACTGTTTCATTGGCTGACTATGATTGGTTAATTGTTTCATTGGTTGACTGTGATTGGTTAGTTGCGAAATTGGTTGATAATGATTGGTTAACTGTTTCATTGGCTGACTATGATTGGTTAATTGTTTCATTGGTTGACTGTGATTGGTTAGTTGCGAAATTGGTTGATAATGATTGGTTAACTGTTTCATTGGCTGACTATGATTGGTTAACTGATTCATTGGTTGAATAAAATTGTTGCACCGTTTCATTGGCTGACTGTGATAGGGTCACTGTCATAGGCTGACCGAGTGGATGGCCTTCTGTTCTCAGTGCATAGCTTGCTTATACTTTCATATTTAGCGAAATAAATTATATCATTTTCCTACGAACAAGTTTCTAACTTTTACAACCAGGGTGTTTCAATCAATATGTCTTGCTATGTGTGTAAACCAGCGGTGGAATCTCCATCAAGCCCGCAGCCAGTATGGACGAGATGAGGGCTGACATGGGGGGCGCCGCCTGTACCCTGGCCACCATCTACACCGCAGCTCGCCTCAAAATTCCCATTAACGTTATGGGTAACTGCATGCCATGTGTTCTCTTAGTATGCCCAAAGGTCACTGCATGCCGTGTGCCTTGGTTGTGCTTACTTGTGGCACCTTCATTCATGGTTCCCTTTCATCTTGATCATATCATCGTGATTTTCTTCATCATCATTATCATCATGGTTATCATCATTATGATATCATTGCCGTCATCATCGTCATAATTCAGACAAAGCATTATCCTATAGGCGTTGACCTCGATATGGGTTACATTCCTTAAGTCACGCATAAATTCTATATAAAGCTGTAAAGACACTCCATTCGGTGAGGTTTTCCTTCCCATAAAAATCAAACTTAGATACAAGGTAAGATGGGTGTTTTATGACTAGCGTTCCTGTGATACGGCTGCAGTTAGTTAGTAGGCTATATGGCGTGTGTATTTCAGGGTTCATGCCAATGTGTGAGAACATGCCAAGCGGGAAAGCCACAAAGCCCGGTGACGTTGTCAAAGCCATGAACGGCAAGACTATCCAGGTCAGTCAACGGGACTTATATCATCACTAGCTGGTTGAACAGAGCATTCTCAGCACTGTGTGGTCAATTGCAGATCAAGTCATCACCACCATGCTCATTGAGCGTTTTGAATTAATGTAAGTCATCTCATTTCTACAATTGATTAATTCGTGTTTTTTTAACCTGTTTTGCCCTTGGCAGGTTGACAATACGGATGCTGAAGGTCGATTGGTGTTAGCTGATGCTCTGTGTTACGCCCAGACGTTCAAGCCCAGCGGAATCATCGACATGGCAACCCTCACAGGTATTGTATCCATTACAATTGATGCCAACCAATGGAACCATTTCTGACTGTTGTCAGTTATAATTCCAAATTCTACTTTGCATACACACGTTTGAGTGTGTTAAATTGGAGGGATGAGATTGAACTGAAATTAATATTCATAGAGGACCAGTTTATATAATTCTATCCTAAGAATATGTCTGTTCTCAATGGTTTCAGGAAATTAAGCAACTTGAGTATAATCAAGATTGCATATTAAACAAGCTGACATTTAGATATGAGAGATTGCCTACTAATTTCTGTAATTGTTTTACATCTTATCATTATGAATATTAACTGTGAATGTATTAAATGTTGAGTTGAATGTTCTCAAATGTCACAATAAGACCTTTGAGGTAATATAAGGGGGTCATGTCATAGGTGCTATCATGGTGGCACTGGGCTCCTCTTCAACAGGGGTCTTCTCAAAGTCCAAGCACCTTTGGGAGACCATACATAAGGTAACTCATCGCCATAGTGTACATACCTGCCTGCTGTAGGAAAAGTGAAAGCGTTCACTGGTTTTCCCTGCTTTTCACAAAGTGTATGACACATAGCCATTGCTCTATCATTTTACTGACAGTCACTATCATCGGCAAACTCAAGTTCCATTGAATCAGGGCGTGGGTTCGCCAAGCGTCAGGTATTGCTGGAAACCAAGACGTCGACGTCTTATAAGCTGAGTTGGCAATACTTCATCATTGACTACAGTACACAATCCGAGTTGTGTGTATATCATAAACTCCACCATTGAGTGTCATCTCGCTCGGTTTCTAGAGCATTATTCAGGTCGATGAGGGCTACAGTGGTTGTGGTAATTGTTATGGTGGTGATGTCGAGGATAACTGGGTAAACGTTAAACAAAACTCATGTAGGAAGAGGATGCTTGTGATGCGCAGACAGCGACCCTCACATTCCAACCTGTTGCCACCATTGTTTTGAACCCCAGTCGCTGGTATGCGATGCTAGTGAGATGTCATGGACTCCATCTGGCCTTGGAAATTCATTAGCTGAAATGCACATTAATTAGTCAATCTACAACCAAACAACCAGTCAGTAGGTGCGGTTTTCCTGTTCACATCTCAGCTTCATCTTCCATCCAACACTTTGTCTCTGTATTGTACATGATGTAGGAGCTATAGAAGTAGCAATAGGGTTCAGCCAAACATGGGTTTTCTCAAAGAGTCTCCTTCCTTAGTGCGGTTGTTATGGTTACATAGTGTAAGCCCCCTGTGAAATTAGCAATCATTGGTGAAGCTTTGAAATCATTTCTGTTCAGATTATTAATGTAATCATAGAAGCCATTACTATATTTCAACTAACATAAATCTCTTCTATCCTCTTAACATCCTTTTAGTACTCATCTATATTGTTTATATCCATATCTTCTATTCTCTGCATCTTTAATTATGTTTCAAGTTTTCATATCTGGGTTACCAATTGTAAAAAAAAACAAATATGTGAAGTAGCTTGTTTAGAATCAGTGAATATTACTATAAACATGAACATAATCAGTGAACATTACTGCAAGCATTACTGTAAACAATAAACGTAACTACAAACATTACTGTAATTAGTGAACATAATTACTTACATCATTATATTCCGTAAACATTTTTACAAGTATTACAATAATCTATGAACATTATAAGCCGCTTTTGTTTGACGACTTCGCATAACGAATGGGGGGATTATTTTCCAGGCAGGCACACGTACAGGGGACCGCATGTGGCGAATGCCTCTCTTCAACCACTACACCAAGCAAATGACTGAGTGCAAGCTAGCCGACATCAACAATGTCAGCACAGAAGGTCGCTTGGGAGGCTCCTGTACGGCGGCCGCTTTCCTACGTGAGTTCGTCACACATGATCAATGGATGCACATGGACATCGCCAGTGTCATGACAAACGAGAAGGAAGTGCCTTATCTCTGCGCGGGAATGTCTGGTGAGTGGAGGCTAAAGGTGTCTGGTGAGTGGGGCTTAAGGGGTCTGATCAGTGGATTAAGATGTGTGATCAGTGGGAGGGTTAAGTGTCTTATGAGAGCAAGCTTAAGGTGTCTGATGAATGAAGGCTTAAAGTATCGGATGAGTGGGGGTTTAATTGTCAGGTTAATGGTGCCTTAGAGTGTCTAGATTGCTGAAGCTGGCTAAGGTTCTCCCTGCTTTCAGACAGACATCTGTAGACTGTTCACCTTTTCATATCCATGTGCCTTCAAATGAAGCCTATCCAGGATATGTTGTACTCATGTTTCAGGTCGGCCGACAAGGACCCTCGTCGAGTTCCTTCAGAGCCTCGCTGTCTAGAATTAAAACCTCTAATGAATCATTCGATTTTTATCAAAGTACAGACTATCTGCAGAATGGTCTCTTTCAAACCCAGCTTCTTGTTTCTGGTAGATAGTACATCCTTTGATTAAATACATTCCTGATTTGGAGCCTGTGATGAATAAAAATCAAGATGGCCAATGGATGTTTGTTTTCATATGTAACCTTTGAAAATGGGGTTTGATAAATTGACATTCAATATTTAAGGACACCTTTGGTCAACATTACATCGGATAAATCTGAATGTTGTTGTATATATTGGCTGGAAGTGCAATATGCTTATGCGACTTTATAAGAATGTTTTGGTGAGGGTATTTAATCGCCCAGAGGGGACTTAGTGACTGATGAGAGGCAAGTAATCACTGTTATTAATGGCAATTGTTGTTTTATGTTATTAATCAAAAAATCAATTGAGCATGTAATGATTAATTTACTAAAGACATGGCATAGATCAATGATATATCAATGTCCTAATGATTTAGTGTCAGTATATGAAGGAAGGTTAAATCAAACACGTGATGAGTAGCCAGCTGCATGGAGGGTAGGATCAGCGGGTTAAATACGACTACATAAAGCAAACTCAGAGACACACAAGATCCAAAACAGATAGGAATTCCTCACAAAGAACCAAAACAAATAGGACTGTCCCACAAGCTCTCAACCAGATAGGATCCTCTAAGCCAGTCCTAAATAGATAGGATTTCCTAAGCCTATCCTAAACAGATAGGATCACCTCTGGAGATAGATAGCGCCACCTTGCAGTATCATATCACAGACTAACATGGTCGTTAGAGATGGAAAATTCTCATCTTATTGGATCAATGTCATCTCAAATTAGTGGCAAATACACTCTGAAGTTGGTGGGGTAGGGGAGGATAGAGGCGGTGAGGGCAGGGTTATTCTAGTTCCGTCTGGTCTTTCGAGAGCATGTTCGCCTGTGTTATAGTAACTCATTAATGACGAACTTAGGATTATGGCGAGGGGTTGCTAATTGGTCGAGTTCATGGTTGATATTCATGGAGTTAGAACATCCGGTTGTCGGTGCTGGTTTATAAAAAAGCTGACTGAATCATTTGTGGCGACATGTCGATTGATGGTGTGGCTAAAATGGCCTTGACCTCCCTTTTGTGTTGTCCACAGGTGGCGGTAGTTGAGGGGCAGTTAGGTGTTGTAGAGAGAGACAACCCATCCGCAGAGCACGAGCTTTGCTGTGATATAAGCAAGGTACGCCAGCCGGCATATTATCGCATCTCACCTGAATTACAATATATGAGATATCTCGTCAGGTTGTACTTATATATTAAATCCCTGTTTAATCACGATGTCCTCGTTAATTATAACACGTGTCAGATCATGTTACCTGGTGATTGCTACGCCTGTCACCACTGTAGACAAAAACCCGTTAGAACATGATATAAATGAACCCTTCTCATGTTAATGGCTCCTTGCAAACTAACAAATTTGTCCTCTAACTTTTGTCCTCTGAGTTATTCGAGAAAAACACAATGAAATATTTTGCACTTTGTTAGCCCAAAGGGGAACAACGTTTGATATCCAACTTTCATATAAAGCAAGAGTAGTATGCAAAGTGGCGGTTCTGGCGCTGTGGGTACCATTTTTGGGATCATCCCTAGGAGAGACCAGATGATTGCTCTCGACGAGCCATAGCAACGCAAACCGCCTGCTCGCCAAAAGCCGGACCTTTTGCACTATCACTTGTTCTCTTATTGCCAATGTGTGTTGTAGGGACAAGTCCGAAACACAGCGGAAGGTATACTACACCGAACTATGGTATCCCGCTTCCAAACATGGGGAGGAAGCCCGCATTTTTCCAATGCATACTCCGACAACAAATCTACAGACAGCGAGTAAATACCTTGTCAAGATATCTTTTTCTGTTTGCGCCTATTCCATGTAGAACGGGTCTATCGTCCGAAGGCTATTGTAGCTGGCTACCTGCTTGGTCTCCTCTTTGGTGTCCTGTCTGTGGCTGCCTACCTACAAATCGGCGCAAGAGCTCCCAGATCCCAAGAGCACGAAAAGAGAGATACGCCATATGAGCAACCCCAGAAAGTTTGTCCACCTTGTCTACCACCTCGTCGTTGTCCGAGACGCTGTCAAACAGGTTGGCAGCCATCACTTCCAGTATGTATTCCATGCGAGTATCTAGCCACTCTATCTAGTCTGACGTGTGGCTCTCCAGGCGCTCTATATGGGTGGCCGTGCGAGTTTCTATGCGCTCTATCCGATCTGCCGTACTGGCCTCCAGGAGCTCTATCCGGGCGAGAAGGTCTTGCATACTAGTTGTCTTAATATCGGGACGACGCTGCCGGGGTGCCTCCTTGGTGTCGGGACGACGCTGCTGGGGTTTTCCTTGGTGTCGGGACGACGCTGCTGGGTGCCTCCTTGGTGTCGGGACGACGCTGCTGGGGTGCCTTCTTGGTGTCGGGACGATGCTGCTGGGGTGCTTCCTTGGTGTCGGGACGACGCTGCTGGGGTGCCTCCTTGGTGTCGGGACGATGCTTGAGTATATTCTTGATAGGCTCCTCCTCGGGTGGTTTGTCTTGCCATATTTTCGGACCTCTTCAGCTGGGGTCACCCTCTGTTGGTCGCGTACTTGCTTTGCTTGTACGATTGTTTTTGTTGGTGCATGCTATATATTTTATCGCCAGCCCAAAGTCTAACATGGTAGTTTTAGAAAACGTATATATAAAGGTATAGTGCGGTAAAAATAGTATAATGCTATACTTGTGGGGTTTACTAGTGCATCTGCGGGGCCTTATATGGTATTGTCTCTTGGCCTCTCGTTACCCTTCTGCTCCAGAAATGATGCCTTGGTATATGCTTTCTTCGATAGTGCCCTCTTTGCAGGTATTTCTATGGTTGTCTCATTTGTCCAAAACGTTGTTCCCTCAGTACATGTTGGGACCATGCAGGAAGTACAACTTTGTTGTGTTTTGGGGCGACCGTGCCAATGTGTGGATCGTTTTCTATCTACGAGTACAAGACTGTATTCTGCTGTTGGTGGCTTTCTGTTTTATGGAAAAAAGCAGCTCGCGTTGTGGTGTTGGTGTCTCTGCCTATGTGTACAAGCCTGGATCTTGTTCTATCTATGTGTATAAGTATGTCCCGTGGGTGGCTGGTTCCTTCCTGGCTCGCTGATCTCCTGGGGCCCCCTAATCATGAGGCGCACTGACTCCTCCAGGAATCATTCCAGTATTTGGCATTAAAATCCAGAGCACCCGATCAATGTGTCGCAGTATTCACACAGCTGCAATAGACGGCAAGCAATAGAGCGTCTCACATGTTGTAATCTTTCCGTTTCGTCATAATACGCCTTTGGGATTTCATGTCATCTGAATCAGTCACAGATGAAACATCGCATCGACAGGGCTGGGGGCGCCGCTCTGAATTGGAAATGGTCGAATACTGTTTTGCACGAGTGTGCAATAGTAGTCGAATAGCTTCACATGCGATGCTGCACTGGTATTCCTATCGACGCCTATACCTGTACCTCACAACAGGACGCAACATTATATGAGGCAAGCGACGTATGAATTTACTATTTAAAATATAGAGCTAGCCTCAAATTTAAGTGACCCGTACTTAGATATATTTGTGTTAACCCTCATCACACAAAGTCACTTCTCATCATCCCTGTGACGACGACGACGCCGAGGACGGCGACGCCGACGATGACGGACATTGGACGACCCACACTCAGATCAATCAGCGCTGATATGACCTCCTTCTGAGCTGACAAAGGCACCCGCTCGTATGGATTATCCATATGGTTAGTTATAGTTAATTAATATATCCAAACGTTCATCATCTGCATAAATCGAAGTTGAGCGAATATTTTACAACTTAAAATCTAAACACTTTGATTATATAAATACAAGCGCATAGCATTCAGATATATACATTGATCGTAGATCATTGTGCTTGTTGAGCACTTTGCTTGTACTTCTCAGCGAATGCCCGTATGGAGGTGAACGAGGCGAGATCGAGCTGCATGACGACAACCTGGCGGCTTCCTGACGTGTTCACGATGTCGGCCTTGGCTGCCTCGGCTTTACCCACGTCACGGCATGCTAGGATGACATTGACATGTACAACAGGAAGAACACGAGCAACTTCCAAGTCGATGCAGGTGGTATGAATGGCGTTTGGTACCAATCACAGGGGGTACATGTGGCAGTTAGTACATACTACAGATGCTACGTATAACAGGAAATACATGCACTGTTCTCCAGGTGATATGTGCGACAATGAGCAAGTATCACAGGTAATGTATGTGCACGAGAGGTCGTATATGTGGTACCTGGAATGTTTGTCAGGGGGCTTGTTTGATATACAGGTGTACATGATAGATCAATGCATTGCTGATGGTAGCACCCGTCACCGCCACTGTCTTCCCCTCAAGCCTCACGCCCTCCGTAACACAAACACGTCCGCTTACACACACACGTTTCCACCATTGTTGCATCGTTTTTTAGCACTTGCCCCGATATACAAACGCTAACTACTCCTGCCATAGTGGAGTATATATATATATATATATATATAGATATAGATATATATATATATATAGATAGAGAGAGATAGATAGAGAGATAGAGATAGAGAGAGATATATAGAGAGAGAGATATAGATATAGAGATCTAGATAGAGAGAGAGAGAGAGAGAGAGAGAGAGAGAGAGATAGAGAGAGAGATAGAGAGAGAGAGAGAGAGATATCTCTCTCCTCTCTCTCTCTCTCTCTCTCTCTCTCTACCTATCTATCTATCTCTAGAGAGATCTCTCTATATCTATCTATATAAGAGAGATATCTATAGATATATATATATATATATATATATATATATATATATATATATATATATATATATATATATATATATATATATATATATATATATATATATATATACATATATATATATATATATATATATATATATATATATATATATATATATATATATATATATATATATATATATATATATATATATATATATATATATATATATATATATATATATATATATATTATATATATATATGTATAGATATATAGATATACATATATGAGTATACATATAGAGATATATATATATATATATATATAGATATCTATATATATCTCTCTCTCTCTCTCTATATATAGATATAGAGAGATCTCTCTCTCTAGATCTATATCTCTATATCTATCTCTCTATATATATCTCTCTCTATATATATATCTATCTATATATCTATCTCTCTATATATATATATATATATATATATCAACTCAACACGGCGACAAAATTGCATCCTGAGTAGTATAGAGACTAGGGGGTACGAGCACAGCAATCTAATACAGCAACCCAGAAAACACACATATACAGGGTGACTCACATGAGTCACCGAACCGCTCGCACCTCCCCACCTATACTATACCATATGAGCCCAGCCCTTGCAGCCCCTATGGTATAGGCCCACACCAGTAGTTAGTCACCATAGAGGTCATTGAGTGATAAATATCTGCGACCGTCGCTGTAAGTTCCATTTTTCATGCGGTTGAGGTCCTGTATAAACTGGGCAACCTTAGAGTCGTTCTTCTCGATAAAGTCGGGATCGGGACGAGCGGTTATCAATCTCATCGTAAAGTGCTTCCAACAGCAGAAAGCCCCCGTCGGCCTCTCTGTGGTCCCACTTGGTCTTTCCAACCAAGGACCGTGATGCTCCTGTTCCAAGCCCAGGCAACTATTTAACCTCCCGTTCGCACTATAGTCGCCGTCTTCAAGCCCCTCAATGGACACCCACCCCCAAGCCACCGTCTCCTTATACTTCTTCTGATCCTTGTGATACACCTGGTTATACGCCTCAGCTCACCCCATGTCCTCAAAGGAGCACAACCTGAAAACGCAGTCGACAAACACCCCGATGGTCGCCACCGGACTGTGGTGCAACCCCAACAGAACTTATACATATTCGGAATCACCCTCCCAGGACTCCGAGTGTAGGGGCACTTTATCTCGAGCAGCACAACCTCCTCAGAATGCCCCAGACAGACAGCATCTACTCCAGCCTGCGGGATTGGGAGCACACAAAAGCCATCCGGAGAGTAGGCCATCGCGCCGCCCTCAATATAGATATTATTTCCGTAGACCTTGGTGTCGTACACCTTCTCCAATACAGCAATTGCAACCTCCTCAAGAGTCGTACCCCAGAGGCAGGGTGCGCTTAAGCGAACACCCTCGTTGCTAGTTTTTTCTGTCAGCTTCTTGCTATAGCTGCTGAATTAGTTTTGCCCTATGATAGAGGAGTAGTCACTTCCTCCAACGCAGCCCTTCCTCGTTGTCTCCCACTGGTCCGTATTTTGTTTGACTCCAGTATGATCGTTGCAGAAAGATTTTATCGCCGCCTCCATTATCTTGCAACCCCCACTCTTCAAATGGACTGTCAGGGTCATACCTTAGCAGGTCTAGGGGGCGATTCTGCCGCTTTCAAACATTTTGCTTTAATGTCACTTTTCATTTGACTATATTTCGTGATCTCGACCGAAACGAGCTTAAACTCATCATCTGAGATATACCCATCTTCAAGCGCCGCCGATATAATGTCAGCAATGGTATTCAATTTGCTCTGAGCGAGAATGCGGATCTGGTCATGCTTTTTCAACTTAATGGTCAGCCGCCGACTGATGAATTTTCCAGCAATTACAGTAGTAGCCCACAAGCGGCTCCAGTAGCACCCAACACTGTGGCAATAGGAATGGCAACTACTGTAGACATTACACCTGCACCACTTGCGCCAAGACACATACCCACAGCAACTAAAGCAGTGTCTTCAGCGTCCACTGAGTTTACTGCACACCTATATTTTTTTGTACATAGCACCATATTTTTCAATTTCTTTCTCAAGGTATTGCTTCTTAAGACTGATCTCATTTAGCCGATAGGAGTGCCCCAGACCACATAGATGAGGCTCCGGATTTAACGGTGTAGTCGTTGGTTGTTGTTTCATACTGTCTTTGTATGCATAAGTCTATATATCAAGTTCAATTAGGAGTGAAGCTACAGACCAAGTCGCCCCTCTGTTTTGTGTGGTTGTATAAAAGTCAATAACGTTGCCTTGCTCTAGCTGTAAAGGCTGGTCTAAAGTTATTACAACAGCCCGTTGGTTAGCAGGCGTACTTATTCCTACCACTAGATTCGTTCCATTAATAACAGGAACGACTGCTATAGGACCAGTATCAGCACCAACACCCGACGACAACCCCATACGAATGATCTTGCCATTACATAACATGGTATATCCACAGTCTTGTGAGTCTCGACCCCTAGCCCCATGGCCAAACGACCACTCATATCCTCTGTGAAGGGGGTCACTTGCTTCTGCCCAAATAGTAATGAGATGTTTCGTTTGGGAGTTTATGTGTTCTCTCAGGTCCCTGCGATGCTGTCTGTGTTGTGCATCAACATACTTTTTATTAGCAGCATCTTTAGGCGATATTGGGTCTCCCAACAGAACGATTTTATTATCTCCCATTTCAAGGTCTCCGTACATATCATCACCTTGTTTACTAACGCGTGAATTGGCTGCGGTAGTTACCAGATCTATTGTGTTTTGGTATGACATTGCTTGTCCTCCAGAGGATGGAAGGCCTATCGTAGGAAGTCCCTTGATCATGTTGCCATCCATATTAAGATCCCCTTCCATTGTGTCCCCTACGGCACTTATTTTTTGTTAGTCACCAATAGATACATAGGTCTTTGTGGCATATTCCGAGAGGTCAGCACCATGCACAGTGCTTGCCGGTTTTTGCCTAGGTCCATAAATTTTATTGACATCTTGTAAATTCAAGAACAACGCTAACAGGTAAGTCGTGGTTATGTAATAGCCTTCCTTTATTATCGCATAACTGAACCTTTAACTCATGCACTGTTCCGCTAGTGACACACTTACAGACAGGATTAGCGGTGTTCGTGGTTATAATATCACCGAAAGAGCCACCCTCTAAGCCAACAACTTCAAAAAGCGTAGTGGGCGCACCATCTAGCATGTTGTGCGTGGTGCTGACTTGATTGAGGTGAACATAAATTGTGTTAAAGATGCTAAAGTTGATGGGCCGGTCACCTATGTAAATACCTGAAGGAATTAATTGCCTACCCTGACCGTCATCAAGACCCAACATTTTTAACACACGTCTGATATGCGTGCAGCCCCATTATCAGGAATTGTGAGGGTTATAACCCCATTTGCAGCATTAACCTCTAAACCAAGACCTATTGATGCAATCTGCTGCTGAAGAAGGCTGAAACTCCAGAGACCAGGTTTTAATTGGACAGATCCTCCCTCTTCTGAAGTTCTTGATTGCCATTGAATGTCTCGTTTGATTCGAGATTGTACCAGCCCACAGTATACGTGATTGACCTTAGGCCAACGCATAGACCGCCCGCAGTGTTGTCAATAGGATTTTGCAGGGACACAGCGTCTCCACTTTGAACATTTGACAGAGTGTGATACATAGCACTATGAATAAACAAGCCTTTAGTTTCAATAGAAAAGCTACATATAAAGCGGGCGGGGTGTATACAGCCTCATATGGTGTGGGAGGTAAAATAACCCGACAAACAATTCAAGTTGTTCACAATGGTGGTACATTCACAGCAAAGTTTCCTGATCTATTCAGTAACTATAAGGTGCCACCGGTAACAGCGGACAAAGTAGTAAAAGACTGGTTGACAAATCCAATGCAGTTTTGGCAGAACCAGTTAAACTTTGCAGTGTGGTGTGCAACATCCGGCTGCGGTGTGTCATCCCAGGACCACCTCGAGGCTGGGATTCCAATCGTGAAAGCTCTATATACCTTTCATCTTTATTACACAGTGCGTCGCCTATTAGCAGAACTGCATGCGCCTCTACCTCAGGATCATGCCTATGACCCCTATAACAATACATATGACAAGAGGGCATATGAGAGACTCTGCACTAACTTTGGTGTTCAACCAAACACAGACTGGCCCCAGAAGGCAACCGTTGCTAATAGTGGTCTTGGTATCTTATATGCACATGATGCGTATGGTTACGGGAGTGTCGTCAAGGTTGCTGGTCGAAACGTTCGTTATGACCCTACACGGATGGCCTTTGAGGCGGGAAAGGATACAAAGCCAGGTTTTGCTCACGCGAAAAACTTACAATCCTTTCAGGAGAGAATGGGTGCTGTTTTACATCTAGCACAGGGACCTGAAGCAGACGAGGCCTGGAGTACCTTCATACTGGACACGTCTGAGGGTTTTACACAAACTGGCGTTGAGCGAATTAACGACAGCATCAGGACCTATGTATGGGCCATTCTTGAGGCTCAGGTGCAGACCGGCTCAGAGATACTAGGTGTTGGAACGTCCTTTGATGCTCAAAAGCAATTTCAGGCCAACGTTGAGGATGCCATCAACTCCCCAGTGGATATTCCGTCATCTATCCGACGGTATCAGAACGTCCTCCAGAATGCCTCTTCAAAGGTTGATTATGTGTTTGGAACGGGCCTGTACATGGCTCCGTCTGATATGAGCCTCGCCTTTGGAGACGTTGCTGGGTACAACAATCTGATTACCATTGCAACTGAGGAGCAGCAGATAGGCAGCAATGCTGATGTCAACTCGGTTCCGGTGGTTCCGGATAGAGGAAGCTTTGACCCTCCACCAGATACAGATACAGATATGGAACTCCCTCTCTCCAGGGCCGGCCCCTATGGACGAGACCGGTCTGCGTGGGGCGCACGAGGATGAGAAAAACCGCTCTTATTATAGGCGGAATCGCTATAGGCTTATCTGTGCTTTGGTTTGCTACGTAGTAAGTCACAGAGTATCAGGAGGATAACTCCCCCCACCGCCACAGTTGCGGCCCATACATGTTCTGCCATCCAACCAGCCACCTTTGCAGCTGACGTAAGCAGCCATGATACGATGGAGCCAATGATTCCTGGAAGGGCAGCTGCTGCCTTACCGGCTAGATTATTCAGGACGTTTGCCAAGGAGTTCAGCTGTTTTTTAATCCATTCATTTAAACCAGGCTTATCAGCTGGTGTCGGCGTTGGTGCCGGGGTTGGACTAGTGCTCCCTCCGCCCGTCAAAGCAACTACCAGGGTCGAGATTGCCAATCCAATCGCAGTTAGTATGGAGGCTATTGTTATACCCTTCTCTCGGAACAGAGTGCGTACACGCTCAGCTAGCGTTGTGTCCTCGTTAAGAAGTCTGTTCATCGTTTCCCTGATGCGGTTAATTTGGGTTCGCAGACGTACACGGTTTACAGAGGCAGCCTCAACACGGACACGCCGCAGGTCCTGCAGCTCTGCAAGCTCATTTGCTTGGAATCTCCATGCTCGACTATCACCACTCCCTTCCTCCCCCAGGCTTGCCATTTTAGCTTCCCGATGTTTTATATTCCTTTCTAGCTCAGTTGGTTGTTGACCAGCTCACCCCTCTGGGTCTGCATAGCCTTATCATGCCCCATAAGCTCTCTGAGTGGTAGTTCGTTGTCTGTTTGTGTACATAGGTCTTCTATGGCGTTATGAACGCCCTCTATGAAGCTTGTTTCTTCCACACCACCTTGCTCTGTCATGGCTTCGGGGCTGCTCATTTCTAACTTTGGAAGTGCAGCTTCCGCTTTAGCAGCAGCTTGGTCAACGCCTTGTAGGGCTTTTGCTGCCATTGTGGATAGTTCAGGGGTCACTCCAAGAGCTCGAGCAAGCTGTGTACCACCGTAATCTAGGATACTTCTAGGAGAGAGGAATTTGTTGGGATTGTTCTTCCATGTCAGAAGCTTCCATTCTCGGCCCCACTTAACCCAAAGGTCACCTTGTTGAGACGATCTAAACTCCAGAGTGGCCTGCAGCCCATGCTTAGACACTGCCTTCTCCCACCTCGTAACTAAAACTTCAGTTTCTTCTTTGGAACCCACCTGATCTTCTGTTAACCCCGCAGGCATTTCAGTAATAGCCCAAAGTGGAATAATCGTACTCGACGTTTCTAAAGTTTTGTCAATCAGGTTAGTCTCTTCATCATCAAAGTTAGTCTCATTACTCTCCCATCCCATAGCCCCCTCCTCATCTGCATCGTCAAATCCTGGGTTATCAAGCTCCATGTCTGTGTGTTAAAGATATAAGTGTAATTAAGCATTCAACATGACAAGTACTTACGGACGTAAACTAAACCCACACCGCCGGATACGCAAACCGCTCGGGGTAAAGGGCGTGCAACAGTCTGTAGTCGTTACAAACAATCCAAGCACTATTGACCAGAACCAACAACTGCTGGTTCGCTTCCCCAATCTAGGCGCATACGACGTCATTGTTTCAGAGACAGCACGGCTGGCCTTTACAATCATGCTGACCTCGACTGATGTTAACCGCAGCGTTGTGCAAAACCTGGGCCGCGCCGTGGTTAAGAAAATGACAATTAAGATTTCTGGCAATGAGGTCATGTCTATTGAAGACAGCGATGTGTACCACTGTTACCACGACTTGTGGCGGACTGCACAGGAGAGGCAGGGCCTCCTGTATCAGGGCATTGACACATCAGATGACAGAAACGCAACTAAGATAGGAGTGGGGGCAGGAGACAAGGTTGAGACTGAGGAAGAGGACAAGGCGGTAGCTGATATTTATAGTAACAGGTTCTACGTTCCGCTTGATTTTGAACTCCTCAAGAGCCACATGCCATTCTACCAGAGTGCGCTTAGTGACAGACTGGAATACGAGCTCACATTCAACGACTACAACCCCATGATTCACGCATCAGGCGACACCGCTGCAAGCTACAAAATTGATGGCATATCGCTGGAGTATGACATGGTTACCCAAACAGAGTTGGCCCGCATGATACGCACCCAGTACACAGGTCGACTCTCGATTCTGTATGACCGTGTGCTTCGTCACAGGAAGCTTGTATGCAATAAAAGAGATACACTGTGGAACATCAACCTGAACGTGCCGGCTCGCAGCATGAAGGTCATCCTACTGCTCTTTGAAGACCCGACCAACGCCTCATTCGCTAGGAAAACAGAGTCGTTCTACAACCCAAAGATTACAAAAGTTGAGCTGACCATTGAGGGCATCCCCAACCAACTCTATGCCCAAGGCATGCGTGGCTACCAGCAGTGGGATGAGGTGAAGAAGGCCTTTGCAGCAACGAGTAAACGAGACCCCAGTGTAGCAATAGCTGCAAAAGACTTGGCATTGTCAGACGTGTCCCTAGGAGAGTACCTAACCAGTAAGTATGCTTTGTGGATCGACTTAAGGACGAATGATGACGACCAGCTGCACAGTAGTGGCAGGGCTGTTGAGAATGCGTCTGAGGGCATCACCATACAGATCACAAAAAAGGCAGAAGCGGCGGGCGCATTGAACGTTTATATGTATATTGTAATGGATGCACAGCTTAACATTAAAGATGGCAGGTTCGTCAGCGCAGTCTACTAAGTTTACATTTCCAGATGATCCCTGTTCGGCAATTGTTTGTGGGCAGACAGGATGTGGGAAAACCGCATTCATCCTCGACCTACTTGAAGGGCCCTTCTTTGGTGCCTTCGAGCATATTGTAATCCTCTGCCCTACCATACGTTTCAACGAGGCCTATCAGACGCGGTCATGGGTGTGGGATGATTCAGAGGTGTACGTGGTTGATCCAGGGAGCGGCTCCATGACCACCTGAGGGCTTTCTACCATTGTTTTGAGGGCGAGCCAACCCTGTACATTATTGATGACTGTTCCGCAACAAAAGCCCTAACCAAGAAGAAAGACATGTTATCAGAACTGGCCTTTAGCGGCCGCCATGCGCAGCAAAGTGTCTGGGTCCTCAGCGAAAAGTACAACTCTGTGCTGAAGGACTTACGTGAGCAGACTCGCTGGATGGTGCTCTTTCACACCAAGGACCGTGACTCGTTTGAAGACGCCTTACGTGAAAATGATGTAATTCCAACAAAGGAGGAACGTGCCACAGTACGCCAACTACTAGCAAAGACCAAGCACGCAAAACTGCTGCTGAAGACTGATCAGCCTACTGCATATGCCGTCGATTGAAGTGATATTGGCCTTGATAGCAGCCGCTGCCTCAGTAATCAATTTAGATTTCTTCATCTGGGTAGCGGTTCAGTATTTTGAAGCTCGAAGGTGTATACGTATATTCATGGATCCTGATACTATTATTGATGAACTCCTTGAACAGGACTCGCCTAGCTTAGTGGAGACAAAGTCTGGGGGAGCGGAACCTAGTTGCACCCCTGGTGTAGATATGTCTTCTAAGAGAGATAGGCTTGCTGCCGTCATAGCCGGCGGTCAGGCCCGTCAGTACCTTGGTTTGGAGAGCATTAAAATTGACCATGTTGAATCAATGCCTGATGAAGAGATCATAAAGCTGTTTGTGAGATACGAGGCTCGGCTAGGCGCTAGCATGACGCGCACTCTAGGTCAATCAGTGCTACAGCTATACTCAGGTATTGCTTGTATGTTTCTACCAATACCATCAGAACACCAGCCAAGGCTAATCACAGACCTCGAGACGGACCCGTTTGTTGGACACGCGCTAAGCACTGCCACTTGTGAGCTATATCATCGCCATGGTATGTTTTTAGCTGCCTTAACTGCGGCTTTAACAACAGTTAAGCACTGTCAATTTGGAAAAACAAGCACCGAAACAACAGGGGCCGGTGGAGTATGTGTTTAACTCCGCTATAGCATGTGCTTAACTCCGCTATAGCATGTGCTTAGCTACGCTGTAACAGGTTCTTACTAAGAGCTGTCAATTGGACAAATAAATTTAGTAAGTAAACATGGAAGAAACAAACACGAATCAAGAGGCTATGCGTGAGTACTCCCTGATTACGAATAAAACCGTCGACCCTTTGGGCTCTGAGCCACAGCTTTCAGACTTCTACGAGCCCTCAGATGAACAGAGGGGGCGTGAGGTGGCGTTCATTATACTGGGTATGGCTGCGACTGGGCTGGTTGCATACAGGCTTGCTAAGTAGGTTATTTGGAGCCTCGAGCGTTTACTGTTTATGGATCGTCGCATGTAAAAGATCTACTATAGTCCAATGGGCTACTGGAAAGGTATAACAGCTATCAAGAAGCTTGCAACAGAAGCGAGGGTTTGAGAGGAAGTTGCAAGGTGGTGGCTAACAAAGCAAGCTATATGGCAAATCTACCTGCCAGTGCCAAAACACATTCCCAGACCAAAGTTTGATGTCCCTGTCCCTAATGAGGTGCACCAAGCCGATCTTTTATTTCTTCCTCATGATGTTGTGAAGCGCCGCACTTACAAGTATGCCCTAACATTGGTTGATGTGGCCTCGTGCTACAAAGCGGCTGAGCCATTGACTACAAAAGAGGCTAAGGAGGTCGCAGGTGCACTCTAGAGGATATACAAGCGAGACCGCTGGGGTGGCCTAAACTACTTCAGGTGGACCCCGGACGGGAGTTTATGGGTGCAGCGAATCAGCTGTTAGTAAAACATGGAGTATCAGTCAGGCGTGGCCGTGTGAATATCCATCGAGATCAGGGTATAGTGGAACGCTTTAACCGAACCCTGGCTGAGTGACTCTTTGGTCACCAGTATGCCGTAGAGTTAAGGGATACTGGAAAATGATCGACGATACTGGAAAACGTTTCTCGACTGCAGGCTGTAGTCTCTGCGATAAATAATGAGGTGACCCTCTTGACTGGAAAAAAAAATAAAGATGCTATAAAGGCAAAACGAGTTGCACAAAAGCCATCTGCAGTCGTACCAGGGCGCCCTCTGGGGGTCAAAGAGCAAAAGCTTCCCTCTGATGTTGGCGTTCGCTACCTCTACCAGCCTGGTGAGGCAGAGCAAGACCAGCGTCGGCGGGCCACTGACCCTGTGTGGTCAATCAATGTTTACCAGATTGGAAGCTCTGTCACTAAATCTGGTGCACCTGTACTATATTATTTGTTAGATGGACCTCTCCGGGGCTTTGTAAAGGAGGAGTTGCTTGTGGTGCCGTCCGACACCCAGTTGCCGCCAGACGGTATTATCAATTAGACTAATAGATATCTATATATATAACAATGGTAGGATTTGACAATAAGTGCCCAAGGATATTACTCGGAAAGAAAGACCCCTGTAACAGGCCCTGTACGCAAGAGCAAGAGTTTTGTAATTTACACAGATATAAGATGAAACATGGTGTCATTAATCGTCTTTGTACGGGTTGTCAGAAGGCTATAAAAAAAATAAGGTAGGATTGTGTATGGATTGTGGGTTCGATAAAGTCAACCACAGTCGTCTTCGTCAAAAGAAAAAAATTGCTTCACACGGCCTATAGCTGGGGACACTGACTCGCCAGTCGACGCCACTGAACGGGGATTCCCCACTGTATAAAAATAAAAATCCTGTGGCGCTGTCAACAACATGGTTTGGCGGTCAGGCCTATGTGCGACGAAGCGTGGCACCTTGTCAGAGACGGGTGTTTACTGCGTAGGTCAAAGTCCTCTCGCTGTATTGTCATTGCCTTTTGTGTATCAACGAATTCTCTTTTAGACTAATGGAACGGTATAGTAAACATGACTCATAATCAGCGGGCACGTGAAGCCCAGAACGATTATGTTTCAATTCTCGGTTTTAAGCCTACTTATCCACGCTCTAAGGTTGCACTCAAAGCACTCCAAGTGCGTAATGAATATGACCGTACATACAAGGAGATGTTCGCTAGATTAAAGGCTGGGGTGGCATGCACCCCTGTCCCCACTGCTGCCACACGCAGACCAGTCCCTGCCCCACGCAGACCTGTCCCCTGCCCCCCACCGTCCATGCCCCCAGTCCCCAGTCCCCAGTCCCCACAGCGCGTCTTGCCTCCAAGAAGACTAAGTGGGCTGTTAAAAACTATTTGCGTGGATGGGTGATGAACGTTCCTTAGTCTCACCCCCTTAGCTCGGACATTATGATGTTCTTTAAGGGCATGCGTCGGAAGATGCATAAAGTTTTGACTGGTGAGCTGGAAGAGCTTGGTGGAATCAAGTGTCAGTTTGCCCTTAAGGTAAGACTCTCCAAGCACGCCGATGATGACAGCACTGAGTATTTTGAGCCTGTGTTGCGTAATAAGCAGCAGGTGGTTCTCTCCTCAGAAGACATGGATGTTGCGTTGGACCAGAGTGTTGTTAATATCCAAGAGCGGTTGGAGAAGTGGACCAACCAAGGTTCTGGCTGGGAGTTTGAGGCGGTCACAACTCTGAGGATTGATATTGCCAACTACCAACCGTTGAAGGGTGGCTCCTACCTGCGACTTTCGGCTGCGCTGGCGGCTAAGCAGGCCATCATAAATGTAAAGAACTGGGACGACTTCTGCATTCTATGGGCTGTTGTAGCCGCTCTGCATCCGGTAGCCAAGAACCCACAGCGACCACCAAAATATAACATTCAGTGGCTCTTAGATCTGCTGGAGGATGCAGGTGTAGAATATCCTACACCGGTGTCGCATGTTGAGAAGATAGAAAAGCATGCTAACCTAGCCTTGAACGTTTTTGGCTGGGATGGTAAGACCACTATCGTACACCGCATCAGTAAGCACTCTGGTACGCGTATAAACCTCATGCTGATTGAGAAGGACGGCAAGTTTCATTACACGCAAATCAAAGACCTGAACCGCTTGCTGTATGACCAGACGAAACATAAAGAGCGCAAGTTCTTCTGTGAGCTATGTCTGCATGGATATACCTCAGAGGGTCTGCTCCTGGCGCATAAGCCTGAGTGTATGGGGATAGGGCAAACTGCTGTGCGAGTTGATATGCCTGAGGAAGGGAAGAACATATTATCCTTCCAGAACTGGCAGAAGCAACTTGCTGCACCCTACGTTATCTATGCTGACTTTGAGGCGCTCACAGTGAAGCTTCCTGGTCCTGCGCTTAATCCTGGTTAGAGCAACACGCAGAGAACGGCAGGAACACCAGGGATGCGGCTACGGCTATGTGGTTGTTCGTTGTGACGGTAAGACCGAACCGCCTGTGGTTTACAGAGGAAGCGATACTGTGGAGAAGTTCTTACAGGCTCTGCAGCAGGAGGAGCAAAAGATCAAAGCAGTTCTGTCCAAGCCTGTCCCTATACGTATGACTCGGGAGGATAGAAGGGCACATAAGGCTGCAACTCACTGTCATGTGTGCAAGAAAAAACTGGGCTGTGACTCTGTTCGCGATCACTGCAATATAACAGGCTTGTACAGAGGGCCAGCCCATTACGTGTGTAACCTGAAACTTCGGCTGAGTCCCAAGACAACACCCATCCCTGTGGTGTTCCATAACCTGCGGGGCTACCACTCCCATCTCTTGATGCAGGGTATAAGCAAAGTGGAGGGGAACATCAACTGTATCCCCAAAAACATGGAGAAATATATCTCCCTGTCGCTTGGACAGTTGCGCTTCATTGACAGTGCACAGTTTCTCCTGGCCTCACTTGATAAGCTGGTGTCTGCTAACAACCCAGATGCCTTTGCTGTGACGGCGGAATATGAGCCAGACCAGATGAAGCGGCGGTTGCTGTTGCGTAAGGGAGTCTTCCCCATTGAGTTCATGGACAGCTGGGATAAGTTTGATTCCCCTCTGCCGCCAATCCAGAAGTTCTACAGCAAGCTCTCTGAGGAGGGTATATCTACTGTAGACTATGCCCATGCACAAAAGGTCTGGCGCGTGTTCGGGTGTAAGAACATGGGTGACTACCATGACCTGTACCTGCGGACAGATGTACTGCTCCTGGCAGATGTATTTGAGGTGTTCCGCAAGACCTGTCTTAAGCAGTACGGGTTGGATCCGGCCCACTACTATACCAGCCCCAGTTTGTCATGGGATGCTTTGCTTAAGAGCACAGGGGTGGAACTCGAGCTACTCACCGACTATGACAAGCACCTGTTCATTGAGAAAGGTCTACGCGGCGGTATAAGCATGGTGTCGCGCCGCCACGCTAGGGCAAATAACCCGCTCGTGGATGACTTTGACCAGGATAAACCAACGAGCTACATCCAATACCTTGATGCTAACAATTTGTATGGGTGGGCTATGCGGGTATTGAGTGGGTGGCTCGGCTGGAGGATCTACAGATACATGACCACCCAGATGATGCCGAGACTGGATACATACTTGAGGTTGACTTGGAGTATTCTACTGCACTTCATGACGAGCACAACGACTCCGGAGCGGCTTCTTGTAGAGAACGACTGGTTGTCGAACTATCAGAAGAACCTCCTGGGCGAGTTGGGTGGCACCTTGGGTGAGGTTGAAAAGCTGGTGCCAAACCTGCGGAATAAGGAAAAGCATGTGGTGCGCTACAGGAACCTCAAGCTGTATATGACCAAGATCCATCGAGCATTGGTCTTTAACCAGAGCCCCTGGATGGAGCCTTACATTCGGATGAATACGGATCTGCGTAAGGTGGCCACCAGCGACTTTGAGAAGGACCTGTATAAACTAATGAACAACTCCGTCTTCGGCAAGACTATGGAGAACCTCCGCAGGTGGGTCAATGTCAAGATTGTGCGATCTACGGAAGAAGAAAGAATGCGTAGGCTTATTGCAAGTCCCGCTTACGCGCGTCATCAGGTGTTTGATAATGACCTGGCCGCTCTGCACATGCACAAGACTCACCTGGTACTGAACCGCCCGGTGTATGTGGGCATGTGTATACCCGACCTCTCCAAACACCTGATGTACGACTTCTATTATAATACCCTGAAGCCCAGATACGGCAAGAACCTTGGCTTGTTGTACACAGATACGGATTCGCTGCTAATGGAGATACGCACGCCTGACGTGTATGCTGACATGAAGGAAGATGCCCATCTCTTTGACACCAGCAACTTTCATCCCTCCCGTAGTCTCTATAGCAGTGTGAACAAGAAGGTTCTGGGGAAGATGAAGGATGAGTGTGCCGGCGTGCCCATCAAGGAGTATGTTGGTCTGCGCCCTAAGATGTACTCGATCTTGATATCGAGTCGGGATGAGATCAAAAAAGCAAAAGGTGTGAAGAAGGTGGTGGTGAAGAAGCATCTACGACACGCTCAGCACGTGGAGTCACTGTTTGCCCCAAAACAGTTTCGCCACGGAATGAACATGCTAAGGAGTGACTGCCATAAAATATATGGGCTCCACGTTAACAAGGTGTCTCTCTCCCCATTTGACTCAAAGCGGTGGATAGCTCCAGGTGGTGTAGACACTCTGGCCTATGGGCACGCGTCGATATGTTGAACATATGAGGGCTGAGGTATAGAATGAGCACTGATAAACATATGGGGGTGGCCAAGCTGCAGGCAGACGTGGAACATATATGGGAGGAGAAGGTGGACTTTGAGAATCAGGTGAGGGATTTGGAATCAAAGTATGAGGACCTTTTGGAGCGCGTGAGTCGTTTTAGAAGAGCTTATTCCTCGGGGTCCTGGTGTAGAGGAGAAGGTGAGGGAATTGGAATCAAAGTATGAGGACCTTTTAGAGCGCGTGAGTCGTTTAGAAGAGCTTATTCCTCAGGGTCCTGTTGTAGATGGTTGACATTGCTGTCGCCCTCTTTAGTGGGCCTATACCATAGGGGCTGGAAGGGCTGGGCTCATATGGTATAGTATAGGGGTGGGGGGGGGGGGAGTTGCGAGCGGTTCGGTGACTCATGTGAGTCACCCTGTATATGTGTGTTTTCTGGGTTGCTGTATTAGATTGCTGTGCTCGTACCCCTAGTCTCTATACTACTTCCTGAGACTGCCTTTTATCTGCTGTATGTGGACTAATGGAACGTACACCCTGTAAAGCAAACATGGCCTCATAACTGAGACTTGTGATAAGAGCTCAACCGCGGGTCCAGCGGACCCGTGTGTTATTATGCCGCGCATCCCCCGGAAATCTCGTGGGTCTCTTACCCATGAACTCGGGTTCGTGACAACCCTGGTGAAAGCTACCACTCTGCCTGTCGAATTGATAGCTCTTCCTTGTCGTGGTTTTGTTTCACTGTGCACACAAAGGGAAAGAAAAAACAAAACGCGCACATTATTTGTGCGTTTGCCACTAACTAGGTGAACCCTACTAGGATCTTAACAGCGCAAACTAATTTTGGAACTGTGCGCAAATTGTCAACGAAGCAAATAAAGGAGTACAGTGCTCCGTATTGTTAGTATTGAAAGAATCAAATAGACATAAATCTTCCAAAGGCAAAATGATCTTTTTAAAACCTACACGTAGATATGTGTCTCGGCTGCGAAACTGTGACCCTATGGAATTCATATTTATCTACAAGACGACTATGTTATAAACATATCCTATACTGGATATGAACTGGCACAAAGAAATTCTGCGTGTTCGGTTTCACAGAGTGTAGTCACTGAGAGATTAATGACTAACGACAACGCGGTTGCTTAGTCTCTCTGGATTCTTAATCTTTATTATTGCCTCCATTCTTGAGGTCCTTACGATTTCATTTGGCGTGCGACCAAATTGGTGGACGCCTCATTAATTCAACATTAATTCACTAGGTTTCATGCTAATTATGTTAGGCGAACCGTCTTCAACTTGAATGGCCTTTCAGTTGGCCTCGACATTAACATATGTGCATACGATTTACGCTACGCAGGAGATGACATATTATGTGACTCAAACTTAAATGGCCTTCCACTTGGCCAAGAACATTAACAAACATGCATGACATTTACTACAGGAGGGAGGTGGTATACCGGATTACAACGGTTTGTACATAAATAAGAATGACCCTCAACAACTATTGCTAAACTTGAAAGGGATCGGCAACATCAAAGGTCTGACTTTACACTTCACGTAGCCTGGCGGGGGTCAGCACAATCGCTTTAGACCGTTATGACGAGACATAAGCCACATTATGACACAAGGTTCTATTATACTCCAGAGCCTGGCCTAAGCCTAAGCCTAAATTGCTGAAGTAGGGCACAAAGTTAACATTTAAAAATTAACTTTCAGGCCGAAGGAGATGTGCACTGTGTATGCTAATTATTACTATTATTCCAATATGCACAGTACAATGCGCTCGATAAAAGCGGTAACGTGATTATCAAACGTCCCATCGTTTAAAAGGTTAGTTTAGAGACAATATGATATGATTGCATACATTGGAATAAAACAAACTGCCGTCTTACTTTCCAATAGCTTACCTGCTTAAAATTACACATAAAAAGTCTCTCGCGGCCAAACTTTGCAAAACAACATTAATGCGTAAAATAGCAGTGCAAGCTGTCAGTAGTATAGGGCTGTTATGAATTGGATTTCGTGAGGTGGTATCATTTGCCAAATAGTCGGACCTTGGTTCGTTGCCGATCTATGGTACAAGGCCAAGCAAATTATGAACAACACATCAGAAGGCGGACAAGGGTATGATATTTGGTAATACACGTGATGCAAACCACCGATTTATATTTCTTTATCGAATATCTAAAAGCGATCCTCAGTTTTCATGTTTTATAAGTCGTTATGTGAGACCTACAAAACCGTCCTGAAAAACTACAGAAGCGTAAAAACGTGACAATACAGATAATGAGTCTCAATGAAATTGGAAATTGATGGCCATTAAATGGGTTTGTAGTCTCAGTTTCAACTCACAGTACAATATTGGAGGATTACCGGTAATGTTTCTAAAACTGGATGTTCAATAGATATATCATAGTAAAACAAAGTCGCAGGCATGCATAATGTGTTTATGAGCTCCTGGGTGCTGCCTATCCTCTTCTAATGGGACATAGAGTTACTTGGTACGCCGTGTATCAGTTGGTACTCCAACATTTTGTAACATTCGTGAGAAGAGGCACTATCTTTATCGATTACGTAGCATTAATAAATGACGGGCTCCATATCTTACATCGCTTGATTACATAATTATATTTGGTTCTTTGGAGCGTAAAAAGTATTTTCGGCATGATATAAAGTATCGCAGATGTCGGTGCTCCGTTGACACAAAACATGTTGCAAAGATTATTTCGTGATATCATTGCCATTTGATATGCATCCATTACAATTCACAGTTTGATAGTGATAAAGTAAAACAAACGTATCAGATAAGCATCCGATAACGTTTCTTCACCAGGGCTTATTGGCATCGTAAATGTAGGAACGGAATCGCAAGTCCTGTAACAACATCAAATATTAGTTATTCTGGTTAATAGAATTAAATGCACTATGCAGGTGGTGTAAATCACGCACCAATAACTCCTTAGTCATGATATTGGCGTCGTTATCATAGACGATTTGCGAATAGAATATTATTTGGTGCATCCCAGATTAGAATATAAGGTTTATTGGAGGATTATACGCGGATTGGAGGATGGAATTTTAGATCCAAGGTGGGCATGAAATAACACTGCATGGAATGTCATGGAATGATATCGATTCCCTTGACCAAAACTAATGCGTCGCCAACCAAGGTCGCATTGTTATAGCAGGTGATGTTAGCGGTCTAGCAACCTAACTTAGGTTCCAAATGTATATGTACTGGCAACTGCAAGAAACCAACCGAGAACTCCTCTTGGAGCTGATGCCATCTAGTTTTATTCGAAATGCCGATAGTACACTTAATTCTCTGCGAATGGTTCTGGTTAACCATAGTTATAACAGCTCCGCTATCAATGTTGTTGACTGATGAAGTTTCTTTGAAGCCTCGTGTATAGCAGTCAAAGCCAGACACCTCATCTGGTTCATATCACAAAGCTTACCACTGAGACCTATAACAAATAGCAGATTAGTGCCAATATTTATACATGGCGGGCCAGCTGTAATTAATTACTTTTGCACCGTGAATTTGTGGCATAAGAGCCCATCTGGACATTCAGCAGCAGACTCATCTGCGAACACTGGTGAAAGGAATTCAATTATACCTTTGTGCTTGTGGTGCATTGCTGATCCAACTCTCTAGAATGTTTCGGCTTTACATAAACCTGGAGAGCAGGTATTTGGCGGTGAAATTTTGCGTTGCCCGCCTTAGGTATTCCGTTGCCGTATATTTATCTCAATAAGCCAATTAATGTCACACAGAGGCAAATCTATAATAACAGCACCATTTACAAGGGGAACGCATGTCTGAAAGGGAATAAAAAGAGTTGGTAGACGAACTGTGCTGGTTGGCATTACGCTGTAGCTAAAACATGGTTCGCTGTGTCTGTTCCTGCTATTACATAACATTTGCTTAATCAGCAATCATGCAAAACGGTGCAAGAATATCATTATTGCAGTTTGTCTCGTGGCATTTTCCAAATGTAATTTATTGACCAGCAATGATATTGTCAATGCGGTTTCAACCATAACCACATGTTTAGTGCATGCTGATACCATCACCCATCTGTATATCACCACGTACATTGTACAATTGTACTATTTAGTGGTCGAAGGTTGGGATTGAGATAATCAAAATATGTATATATTGTTTACATCAGTTCCTTTATATAATATACATACACTACAAGGTTTTCTCAAATATCGATATCTACTTGCCATGGTTATTGCACGGCGCATAAAAAGCCCATAAGTTATAGGACTAGAATAAGCCATCTTAGTGTGAATATTACGTCTTAAACGTGTAATCCCTAACCACTTACCGATTCCTCCCTTGCTGTTGTATCACATCCACGTATTACGCACCAACATCTTCTAGCTGTTGGTTTGCGAAAATGAACCAGGCTCGAGACAAGAGCGAAGCTGTTGAGCATTTGGAAAATCGTTCTCAGGGCAACACCCAATTAATAATCGCACTGATCTTCGGTATTAGGGCTTAAATTTTGCTGACAAGCCAATTTACACCATGCACTATTATTTCAGACATTAATGAAATAAGTATCATACACAATCTATCGCCGACACTAACATCTATGCCTTACAAATAATAAATGGTAATAAATTTTTGTGGAAAGATAATTGATGTCAACCTCATAAGCCATATATGAATAACGTTTGGATACTATTATGTACGCTAAAGGCAGACTGGACTGCGTCAACAACATCACTCCCATTTAGCTGACTTAAACCACGTTTGGTGTACATTCGATATTCTAACTTTATGGTGTTTATATTCAATATGGAGAACAGTCAATACCATTTATATATATATATATATATATATATATAGATATATATATATATATATATATATATATATATATATATATAGAAATTTATATATATATATATATATACGTATATGTATATATATATATATATATATATATATATATATATATACATATATATATATATATATATATATATATATTATCTATATATATAATATATGTATACATATATATGTATATATATATATATATTATCATATATATATAGTTATATATATATATATATACATATATATATATATATATATATATATATTTTATATATATTTATATATATATATATGGACTGGTTCAGTGCTTCCTTGGGGAAGGTGTCCATGCTGCTTCTTTATCTTATTGTTCATATACACCAGTAGCGGATAATTACACTGCCTCAAATGCCACGCAAATAATTGATGTAAAGCTAAAGTCGTGTTTTTGATAGTTTGGGTCACGAGGTTGCTCCGACAACAAATATATTCCCTGACTTGGTGAAATAAAACATAACTTCAACATTCCGCGTTGCGTCGTTTATTTCGTAACCTTTGACAAACATTAAATTTGTTATATGGGATGCCACAGAATTACTCATATGATTGCTCATAAGGCGACTTGGTGTATCGTGACAAAATATATCAATGCTTGTGTAGGGGAATAACAACTTGATTCCTTCCGTGCAGCTTGCTTGCTTCCTCTCCGTCAATATGGTCAGTTCAGTCGACTGATGTTTCAATCATTCACAAAATGTGTAAATATTACACAATGGCACGATATTATGAGCTTGATCAGTGAGAATATCTCAAATTAAGCTGTATTAAAATGCTCATTATCCAGTCGGTGTCAATCCCTATACCATTGATATACTCGACAACAAACATATACCAAGTATCATGTCGTGGGTACAATCGATTACTTGGTGATCGAAGAAGTAAATACCTCAAGGATATCAGCCTAGCATTAAAATACTCTATTGTTTAATCATTGTGTATAATTTGTATCGTAAAGAGCGGGGTAACAGCGCAGTGAATCAAGCTGATCCTGAAGCACTGAAGTCGTTGACGTCGTTTACATGGAATCACAGACGGATTGGGTAGTGTGATCGCTAGTGATTTCCGAAGAGGCTGATCAGAGTTATGCTCAGCTGATATGGCGTTTTTAGCCATGTCCACTTTGATATGTGTCGTAGGAATGATTCCACAGTGATTTACCCGTTTCTCATTTATCTATTTGGACAGAGATTTCATAATTGAATTAGATATGGTTTGCGATAGCCTTCAACAGGGAACAGCAAATAGACCTACGACTCTAATTTACAAATGAAGAATTCAGCAGAAACTCATTCTGTTTATTATATAAGTTGCCATGTGTAATTGCAAGCAGGCCGCAGCTGATGAAGCTTCTTAAGGGCCTTGCATATAATAGCCATACCCCGCCTTTTGTTCTTATTGCAAAGCCAACGTTGAGACCCAGTTCCAACAGCCGATTGCTGCTGATGTTTATGCATGGCAGGTCTGGCAATAATTCACTACTTCTCCGAAGCCCTTGCATTGTTTATCTGCGGCAAAAGGAGTCTCTGGTAGCCTAGCAGTAGACTCATCTGCAGCCCCTGTTGAACGGAATGATAACATACAGGTAGACTTCTGGCATATGCTTATCAATATGTCCATATTCTGCGCAGAAGACACTTCTGCCGTTCACATTACCGTTATGCAGAACCGTGGTGACGGGCAGCGAGCATTAAGAAGCTGTATACTGCATTTCACTGCATGAGGATATGCCTTCTTTTGTAAGACATTTATTCCCCAGTAGCAATTTTGTCACTGTTACTATGTAATCCCTGACCAATAGAACATTCTTTGCTGGCTGTTTTGTTGCTTAGAGTCAACATAACTTTGAACCAGACATGGTTCAATCTTAATTACTCGGATTTCCATGACAACTATTTATTTAGATTAATTTTGTCACCAGTCGACTGATCTAATTGTATAAACAGACCGGAAGCAACATGCTGCACGGCATGAATCGAGTTGTTTTTCCTCTAGACCAGCATTGATATATTTTGTCACGACATACTACGTCGCCTTCTGAGCGATAATGTGAGTAATTCTGCGGCTTCCCATATATAACATTTTCTTGTTTGTCAAAGGTCATAAAATATGTTTGGAGCAAATTCGTGATCCCTTCTGATACGAGCACGACACTGGCTATGCATCAAACATTTGCGTGGCTTTTGAGCAAATGTACATATCTTCCAAATATTGGCCATGCTGATCGACCAGTGCAAGATATATATGCCATGTATGTCCAAATGATTTTGTGGAGTCATATATTGTGCTAGCTGCATGGCCAAATATGAAGTACGAGATACTGGTGACTTTTGGATGTTTATATGGAATCACCAGATCATGAAATGGTAATGGGATGCGTTTTACTGTGCACAGTAAACACCGCCGTGCATGTTGACTGATGGCCGGCCTTCAGGCCACGTCTGTTCGGATTATATTGCAATGGAACCAAAAGACTGCTTAACGACGTTGCTCTGAAACCAAAACATGTTGTGGATAAAACACCGCATTCACCATAGAACAATATACGACTCACAAAGAACCTGCATTTCGAGAAATAAAAATCTATCATTCGTTTATTTGGTCTCCGGATATCATATTAACAGTCTGTCAGGACTATGCACAGAGAGAATTCTCTCAACCTGTCATGAATAATCGATTTTTTGTCAACAGCAGATATCAGACACCATCCCACCGAGTTATATGTTGTTCAGAAAGCTCGATATAAATAGAGTTGCCTTGTTATTAGGCCCATCTGCCAACGTTGGTTTTATACGCTTTATGTACCTCGTCATAGAACCCGAGACTAACACAGACGAAGAAACCTGATTATATAGCACTGCTTGATAATACAGAATATTGAATTGATCTTACTTTCTACCAATTATTACCATAAAACGATTTTTGCAATATCATTCATTATAACCGGTTGAGTCAAATTAAATAAATTTTCTACAGTGTTTACAGATAACCTACTATATCGCTTTTATTTGCTAGGTATGGTAGCAATCGACAGTTAGAGACATATTTTATTGATATTTGTGTGTAAATATATATTGGCATCTTAATTATTTCATTGAATACTGAAGAAGAAAGCAAATTTGATAATGTTTGTTAATTGCGCTCCCTTTTCATATTTTATATCTTTCATTTCAATGTCGTCTTTGCCTGGCAAGTGTTTGTCGACTTTGACTTAAAGAGGCTAGGGTGTTTGAGCTTAGAATAATAGACAAGCCTGCAAGTCACATTGCGGGTTTTGAGGATTGTTTTCATGGCTTCAACTCAAATCTGTCGATGATCAATTGTAAAAAGAGAAAACCGCCAGTAGCGATTATATGTGTATATATAACTGCCATGGACAAGATTCATTGATGCTTTGCTCTTTTGAATTTGTGCCTCATATCGAGAAGTGTCCATTACCAAGCGAACCAAAACTTGCTTACACAAAGATACGCCAAGAATATTTCCATCCAGCAGTCGCAGACACGACGGTTATATTACTGGCAAGAAAGCTGTCAAACAACTACGGGCAGCAAAGAAAGCAAATGTACTGGTCTGAAAAGTACGGAGGCTGAGTATTTGCGTGACACAATGTTGTTATTGTCAATCATTACAATGCATTCGTGCCCTGCGTCGGCTTTCAAACTTGCTCATGGCCTGGCTTATCTACATCAAAACAAGCCCAGTTTGCTACTTGCCATTGATTGTTCGTTGTAATAAAGTGCCATTCCTTAGCCAGCTATTGTTGCAAATGTGGTACTACGCTATAGAGATAGCGGTGATATATTGTTATTTGCTTGTATGAAGCTAAGATGAAGACTAGCAATGGAATTGATGCAGGCCGATGTTTGTAGGGCCCGATGTGCCTCGTTAAGTCCTGTACAGGACGCAAATACATTGCTATGCGACGAATGATAAATTGTCTAAGCCCTCTGGTTATCATCTGCAATTATCGAAATGTTTTCTTATACAAATTTAGATGTCTATATTGTTTTCACCGTTGTAACCGACGTAATGAACCGACGTAATGTCGAATGATAATTGCAAACACATTCTTCAAACGAGTCATATCGGCATGTCTTTGCTTGTGTTATAATGATTTGCCCACTTTTGGGTTACTTCAAGTAATATAAATTCGACCAAATATATTTACAATTCTATACAAAATGTCTCTTATTTCAGACATAACACTCTAGGGAAATAACAAAACGTGTGCACTGCTGATCAGTAGCACTAACGAATCTGCCATTTATTAGTCATGGCTACTTTATTTCGATGAGCGATTGATAAGTGACTTTATATGCAACATAAAAATGTTAATCAAATGATAATAACTCTACATAGTCTTGCAAATTTAAATACATCGTTACGATTTCCATCTTCAATAAATTGTTGAGATTATACGCAGCGTTTTGTCCCCCAACCACGTTGATCAGAGATTGACATTGAATAATGTTAACCAAATGGTCTCATGGTTAGGTCAGACAAGGGTTGCTTATAAAATTAACCAAATTATCAACAATATATGTGCCGCTAAAAGCATCAGATCCTGTGCGGGAACCACCGCAGCAATTAATGCGGTTGAGGCAAAAGAACAATTAATACTTTGCCAAAGTCACACGACGATCTTGAAAAGCATAAGTACAAATATATAATATGGCGCAATAAACTTTCAAATCCATGGAATGGCTGCAGGATTCAAAGGTGTACCAAACTGTACATTTAAAGTAGCTTAAATATTTAAGCTAAAATGAGCAGCTGCGCAAAAGCTAATAATCCATTCTGGAATGGGTTAATGACACAGAGGGTTTGGGAACGCGCGTAGGAATATATAGAAATATATAAAGAGAAAGGTCAGGGAATCCTATCCTGCCTGCTTGATTGTGAGGTGTGAGGTGAATTATTCATGACTACCTCAACAACAAAGGCTATGGTAATTGTAGACCTTGCTTAAATGAGCGTAGGCTTACTAAACAGCACATTACAAGAGCTTAACTGATACTTACGATCAGATAGGCTTATAGAGCAACAGAAATAGCTGAATAGAACAAGACATCATTTAATTCAAGTGATAAACATTTCTGACTGACTTTTGACCCTGACATTGCGTTTCGTTTTTTCCGATGCCGCTTTTTGTCTCTTAACAAAAAGGCTTATAATACTTTACCAGATCAAGAACGCCTCTATCATAGTCAGAAGTCAGATAAACGTCGAACAGCTTTCATTTAATGAAGCATTATTTCAAAGCCTATCGTGCACGTTTCCATTCCAGGCCATTCCGATTGTGTACATTGCAAAGCTCGCCCGAGGCGCCCAGCAAAGTATTTGTTGGGAAAGGCGGCTATCTTCTGACCTGTACATTTCCACAACTGCGTGCAAAAATAAACAGATCTTCATTCATCGTGTTATGTGCATCTTATCGGGGAATACTCTAAACGTTTAGTGTTGTGCGCCACAACCTTACTAATATTAGAACATTTCTCGATGGTGCAGTTACTTGCTAAACTGAGCAACTATTTGAACTAATTAATTCATGTTAACACTCCATTTCACCTAATGTATATCCTATAGTCACAAATGACCATAACAATACTGAACAAAATACAATTCAAGGCTACGTGATTGGTATAAAATGCGGATCAACACAATCAACTGTCTTGATCAGATTAGCCAGCACAACATGGCTAAGTATTTGCCTTCTGAATAGCAGATTCAGTCGTTGAATGTGAATAGCCGACTGAGCTGTTGAGCTGAATAGCCCGTAAACATGTTTCGAAAGCAAGTTGTGCGAAATCTCGTTTAATGGGGGTATAGGCTGTGGTGTTGATACAGGGTTTTGACAACTGACAAAATGCGCGCAATTGAGGGAAAGTTAAAACGCAACCCATTTCGCGCTTCATGTCATAGCATGGTGATATATTTTAGTTAAGGCACATATTATTTAGAATATTAAATAGATTCATTTCAAGTATTAAAGCAGTCTGCATATGCTCCGCCATTGAGCCTATCGCAAGCTATTTGAAGAGGCCATTGAAGCATCATCCACTGTTAACAGCATCGCCACTTGCCATCTGGCCATAATCCCAAGTTGGTTGGATAATCCATGATCCCAAATGACATTAATGCATAGCTCAGACCGCACGAATGAGCCCATCAAGGTAATGTTATCTGGCGCTCACAATCAACAAATGAGTTAGTCTATGTCACGAAGACAGAACCTTGATTTCAACTTCGGAATGAAGAACTTATCTTATATATAGAAAATGAGTTCTGCAATTCCCAATGTGTTTCTCACACTCTCACTCTCAGTGATACTGATCCTTTAGATTGAGGCATGCGGCCAAACATTCCGGAACATTTTAAAACTCCAGCTGATGTTACTTCCTTAAGTATATATTATTCTCGGATGCTATGATACATAGAATATGAAAAATGTCGAGTTAATAGAATTCTTTGTCATCGGTCAATATCCAGTTAGGATACAACAGCTGCATGGCCACAATGTGTATCATGATCACTGCGGACACATTGGCAGAATGCCATTGTCCACCGTTACATTACGCTTATTGCGTGGTTTCAATACCAAACACACATAATGGTCTTTGAAAACTACTTCCTTAATATTTAAAGGTGCGGATATATATCAAAATAGACGATTTGCATAGCTCTGACGGTCTGCTTTACAAGAGACTTACGGGTATGCGATGTATAAGGAGTATGCCGTTTGAAAGCTATGTATAACTGCATCTACCAGATAATAGTTTACGGCAGCCAACATAACATAATGCTATCAATACCCAATTGCTCACCTGACCTGAAAGATCAATTCTAATAGAGTGGATATTGCCGAAGTGGTATGCAACACAGTACGTTGCATGGTTCAATCGAGGAACCACGATTTCTACAGATGCTTTCAAACGAGAAATATTCACCATAAAAATGTACTTAGTGTTTTCAACATATAGCCATGAAGATTGGATATAATAAGATACAGGGTGACAGCAAAGTACTGGTAGAATTATCATTAGGGTTGAATTGGTACCACCTCCACCACCCCCACGCCCACTACTACCATCACCACTACCACCACCACTACCACCATCACCACTACGCCATTGCAGCTCCCCCGTCGTTAAAATACCTACGTAAATTAAATGATACCAATCACGAAGGCGCTAATGTCAGGCAAATTGACGAAATGCTGTCGGCAAAACGTGGGTGGTGGTGTCGAGCGGCGCCATTAATATTTCACAACGTAGCATTTTTGTATCACTTGAAGCTATCACTCATTTCAGATGAAAAGTTCCTTTATACTTAGGATATTGGAGTATTTTCTCCATAAGTGTGCAGAATATGAAAACAATACGATTATATCTATAATTTTGTCAATTATTCTAGTGATTCTCCGATGAGAGAAAAATGTAGTATAATATTATAAGTCCCCTGGTGTATGTTACGGTGTAAGTTTGACGAATATCAATATATCGTATCGGCCAAGCATCGTCAAGCGTTCTTTAGACCTTATCTATTTTTGCATGAATATGCTGAAATTGTACATAAATAAGTCTTTCAGTATTATTCAAATAATTATAAGGATATAGAAAATGCTAGAATGTGAAACAATGAATTCTTCTGATTCGATTTGTTAGCATATTTATAGTTTGCACCATATGTCACGAATGTCAGCATCGTCATGAGCAATTATGAATTACACTACAAACTGTCACTGTAATTGCATATGAAATAATCAAACTTCGAACAAGTGTCATGGCTTTACACTACAAAACGTGAAAGACTAGTCAAGAATATCGCTTTTATTACGCTTGAACATGCGCAGCCTCAGTATAAATATAATATACTAAGTCTAAGGGCTACCTCAGGGTTCGTTCGCAGGTGTAACGCTATCTATTGTTAAATTTACGGTAATCTTTTGTACCGATAGTGTTCACTTTATAGAGGCGGGTTCTTTTTTGTATATAACATTCGAAAACTCCAATCAAAGAAGAGTCATACAAGAAATGTAGGAATCAAAACACTCACCATTTCGGCTGCATGCGTTTCCACCTTCTGTCGAATCTGCGCTGCGCGTGATGTCACGAATATGTGTAGTAAACAAATGACCCTTCAAAACGCATGCGTCATTTTCCCATCGACATGTGCTCATGTTTGTAAACATGGGTGTGGCCGACAGATTTCGATACGGTGTAATCGACGATATAGCATTGAACTAGTCCGCAAAATGGTTTATATGGGTTCCAAAAGAGTTGTTCTATTAAATTGAGCAAAAAAACCGCATGTCATTTTTTTTTAAAAAATGCACCTTTAACATCAGATTTACGCATATGGTCACATTTAGTCCTACAGCCAAAATCAAGAAATCAGAGCACGAACACAAGTAGGCAGTAATCACCATAACTTAACATGATGACGTACGTCTCATGACGCTGTTTACCACGCAGAGTGAATTCCATACGGAAAGCAGACTTGCTTCAATAGTCAATAACGTATTCCAATATACCCTAACTTTCTCTATATGATTGAGCCAAATTTGAAGAATGATGCAATTCATGAAGCAGCTTTTTGGAGTAAAGCATTATCGTTCATTGCTGCAAAACTTGATTACTTGTTTACAGCTAATTTGCGCTGCCGTTGTCATCAGTTGATTGTCATTATAGACATCAATACTGCTTAATATATATCCGAGTAATTACTGACATTGATTCAAAGGCCTATCGCAGAGCTACATAATAGGTGGCTAAAATGCAAATGAATTCACCATTAAAGACGCTAATGGATAGCAAGTTGTTGTGGGTGTTTCGCATTGATTAATTATATAATTCACACTTTTATAACCAAAACGTTTCAAGAACTATCAGCGTGCAAAGCACTTTAGTCTTCGTTGTTCATTGTGTCTATAATCTGATAATCATCGAAACAATCTGCAATCGAAGACTATAATTCTAAAACATGATTAACATCTATAAGATGTTTATGTGGTCGTAAGAAACTATCAAGTCTAGTTTACATCCATGGATCTTAAGCCACGAGTAGATTGATAATAACAATAATAATACTTATAATGTTTCACAATGAATAACGCCGATATGAAGATAAGGGAGCTGCTTTCGTGAAAGCGGACATCAACAAGCCATCAGTATTATCTGTGGCAACATCTATACAATGCAGGAATTGTCTGGATAGTCAGATAAGATCGTGTGTCAACACAAATATCTGTTAATTAACCAGATAAAAGAGATTGGTTAGCTTCACGTCCTGGTTGCCGGACAAATGAACATTAAACATCAAATACAATGATATAATCTTGGCACAGGAGATGGACTTATCGGCTGCTTGCAAATAGTATTTATTTTTACAATGTGCTGATTCTTGTTGCTCATTTGCTGAGGCGACCAGCGACGTAGGCAGCTGTAAGCAGCTTCTGCTCCGTGGGAACCCATTATTGGTCTGTAGTTCAAAGCATGATCCTAGAATACACACTGCGTTTGTTGTATAGCTCTTGGTTGATATATACGACGGGCGAACTAGAGCTGTAGGTATGTTGGATGGCTCAGATTGATCGGTATGCCCGCGCGCACGTTATACTAGGGCTGAGAACGTACATAACAAATTTAGCGATAAATGCTTGGCGATGAGTCTCCGCTATTATCATTAGACACCGTGGTTGACTTACAACTACTCAGAAATGCTCACCAACTATTAGCTAGACTTTGTGCACATAACTAATTGGCATTAATATGGAGTACGAGAGTAATATATAGCAATAAATTGAAGTATACTCAATGCTCAATCAAGACGTTTTTGTCACTGACATTCTATAATGGCCTCACATAGCCCCCATTTGGTATCACATTGAACTTTGTTTAGCACATCATGCTGCGTAAGCTGGTACACACAGACCCCAATGCACTCCAAATAAGAAAAGCACTCATCCACACACATTATGCGATATAAAACGAGCTACCAACATCAGTAACATTCCATTCGTTGCCCAATATGTGACTAAACGTCATGCAATGGTTATTTTGCGCAAACCCATTTACTACACCAGTGCAATATTTGTAGCATCCATTGATGGCGTAAACAAATAAAGTAACGAACCAATTTGCATATATACAATAGAACCTTTCACAACGTCGACCTTACTTATGCAACCCTTCCAAGGTATTGCCACTTTGACCAATGCCGGTTTTGAACTCCCTATGCAACCACCTCACGACGCCGGTACAACGACCACATATTACAAAGTAAACCTTGAACCCACTTAACAAAAGCAACTGTCACGCACCGTGCTTGTCTGTGCATATTTAAGTCAAGGTGTCACCTGCCGCTGTCGATAGACGCGTGGACGCAAGCAAACGTGGAACGTTCGATTTAAATGGAAATTCCTCCCGGCGTTGAGAACGGACGATCGAGCACATGCAAAAATGCCTGGAATTGAGACAAGGGTTGGATTTCCAGCCGTATAAAAGCAACCATCTTTTAACGAAGATAATTCGGTGGTTGACAGCCAGAAGCGGGTTTGTACCGAAAGGTTTGGAATCCAGGAAGGGACACACAATGTCGTAATGGGTTAGATTGTGGACCCCCTCTTTTCTGATTAAGAGTGCCATTTTCTCGCCGCAGTTCTGCCTTGATATATACTGTGGAAATGAATTTACCAGTGTCAGCAACGTAAGGAACCAAATGATTGGCAGGATAGCACTGCAATCGACCAATGCGCTTTGGAAGCAGTAGCGTAGTCTGATGGGTTGATTTGGTTATTACAAGACGAGCAATGAAGCGAGAGTTGTGATATATTGCTTGTATTTTATTCAGGCAATACATGTATATATATATAAGACCATTCGTAATTGTACTTATTAAGAAAACTCATTCACATGCAGGAGTAGCCAGTTAATCACCTGTCACCTTACCTAATAATCTAGCCCGATGTTGACCCTTGCACATGAACATGGAAGCTTTCTGAATACGGGGAGGAAAAGAAATATGCATTTTTACATGTTTAGGTGCGATTATTTAAATAATCGACCCGATTAAAACCATACTGATCATTAAGCAAGGCAACATCACATAATTTATAGACCGATTATCATAAAGGCGTGTTGCTGAGCCTGATCTTTAAGGCTTAATGATATAAATTGATGCATGATAGTGCATGGATAGTGAGGTCGCTGGACGCTGATATGAGTAATGGTAAGCTTATATGACGTTTTAAGCTAATTTCAATTTAACATTTATCATGACATTGGGATACCACAGTGATTGTAACTTAACAGTCAGTGTACCATACCGGTATGCGCGACTGAGTAATCTACATAGACATATTATCGTTTTTGTCGAATTCGACATTGAACCTTTGATTGATTACAATTAAGATGATTTGTAATAGCCAAAAAAACCAAAACAATTCGCTGCAATTCCAATGTTTAAATGGCGAATACGGACCAAACCCTTACTTTATATTGTGTAAGTTGTAGTTGCCTATGAAGGTAATCGGCAACAGTGGACGAAGCACCTTGAAAGTCTCGAATATAATAGACAAACCCAGACCTCCCCTCTTGTTCGGATTACTAAGCTAACGGCAGTTGCCTAATGCAAACAGCAGATTGGTGCCGATGTTTATGCATGGCACGTCCAGCAATAATTCACTACTCCAAAGCTCTCGCATTGTTTATCTGGGGCAATAAAAGCTCCTGGACAGTCAGAAGCCGTCTCGTAAGCAACTGTTGCTGAAAGGAATTGCAACATACATTTGCACTTATTGTACATCGCTTATCCAGAACTCAATCTTACCAGATGGGTTAATGCTGTGAGGCAGATACTTCTTCCGTTCTGCGTCGCATAGACAGTGAGCATTAGACAGCTGTGTTGCAGGGCGTAGCAATCACGAATCGGAGATTCTTTGAAGTTCGTCTTGGGCATAATTAGGTAGGTATAGAATTTAATGCTACACCAACACGAGTGTGTTATACGGCGCCAACATAAGTAGGCGGGAATAAGCCACTTCATCATGGACGACTGATATTGGTGGCGTCTACATGTATCTAAGCAAATTATTTTCGAGAACAAACGTTGCTATCAGTACACATTAAGTAGAGCATTAAGTCCCTGACATAACGAACAATTCTTTAATAAAGCCATTCTGTTGGCCCTTTACGCTCGGTTGACCTGCACATGATCACAGTCGTAGAAAAAAACCCACAAATATTAATCGTATGAATCTTTGTCGTTGCGATTTACTTCAAGTTACCAAGTTGAATGTTTGTCTCTTTCCATAATGTGTGGGAAAGCAATTGCTGGTTAGTGCCTTTTGCTAATAAATATTTTCATATCAAAGTAGGTCATACTTCAGAATGAACCCCGGTGTCGTTCACTATTAAACCAAAGCTTAGAATATTAAGCCAAGTAACGAGCTGCCAATATTAATGCACACAGGGAAAAATATTCCATTCCGTCGCTGGCACTAGACTTTTACAAAACAAGTTGCTTTCATTTTCATTTGATCACGAACCAATTCCTTTAGCTGACATTTCAAGGCGCCACAAGAGGCATTGTCAATTGTCGTGATAGCTCTGAGCCAAAGGTTAGAGTTAGAAGAAGTAATTAACTTTTCAGCTGGCCAAGCACATAAGCGCATACCTATGTACTATAGTGTAATACAACCAGAGCACTTTGGGAGTACCTGTCCATTTGAGGACAATTGTGCGTGAATATTTGTGAAGGTTAACAGTTCACCAAATCGATTTGGTAATTGCATTTAAAAACGGCATACATTTACAATTACCATGATACTCGTAACGTTTACAGCGATGCACAACTACCAACACCATCTAAAATGGAGCGCAGTCAGAATATTTCATAGGCGTGTTATTTGGTGCTGCTTCCATTGAGCTAAGTTAGATGTATGCAGTCAATGCCACTTTGGATATTAGCTAATCTTTACGTTTGTACATGCACATAGAGGATGCTCGGCTCAAAACTTCATTCAAAAGTGCTTTGTAAAACTGGTTGTTATTCGTAGCTGTGCGCATGCACGTGGTCTTTTTTCGCACACTGCACGTCCTCTCTGAGACATGTCAAATATTTGTATTATCGAAATGTGTTAACCATTGAGATAATTCTTTTTCACAGTAAATTTGGTTTATGCGAGTTAAAGGTCAAATACAAGGATTTTCATAATTTCTTTATTATGTGTTTAAAAATGAAAATTTATAACTCATTAACCAACGGGGCCCCATAATTCATTGCACTGGCATGCATAAGTGCTAAAAATTCACCGATAAGGTTCCACTCGGAAGAACATACGAAGCAAATTACTCGATGCCGTTTTGACTCAGTTGGCCGCTAGGGCAGGTTGCGTGACGTCATGCCTGCTGCGCGGCCTCCAAGAGAATTTGACAGCGAGCGAGCCTTGGTGACTTAACTACTACAACAAATAGTACTTGGCTAGTAATTGTAGCTTTGTCTTTGTACTCTCAGCACATTTAATATTGTGGACAGATGTTTGCATGCAGTATATAAAGTATTTTCCTTTTACTTTCATTCATTGTACCGCAAAAATAAAATTACAATGACTCTATTTTTCTAACTTAGGTGTAGCTGTCATCACTGCATCTGCATCCCAATGGACACAGCCAGAGTGTGCTGCAGAAGTTTGGAGAGAGAGAGTGATGGCTTTAATAGAGGAATGACCATGCATCCCAGAATGACCATGCATCCCAGACAACTGCCTGAACACAAATGTGCTGAACGCGTAAAAATTTGAATTGATTCAAATGGATGGACCTGTTGGAGATTAGGTCTCTACCAATAAATAAGTAAGCCACCATTGCTACCAAAAGGACAGTTTGAGGTTGAACAATCACATTTATTGCTGAGGGATCATCAATCACGCTGTGTAAAATATTCAGTGTTGATTTGATTAACTACAATATATTTCACATAGCCAAGAATAAATAACACCAGTAACATGAAATCCAGAAGCAGAGCTTACAATAAAATTATAAACTGAGGGAATGGCTGACAAATGATAATTGTTTTTTTGACTATACAACTTATTTCAAAACCATAGACAACTAATTGACATATTGCTTCAGATTATTCAGGTACCTAGCCTACCTTCTGGATAAGGCACAGACTGGGCAAACGAATGTATGGTTACAGCTGTAGGAGAATCTTTTCCTGACCTTTTCTAGTTCTGGTAGGCAATAGGTGGTGGGATATTCCTGTCCTCGGCTAGGACTTCAGCCTGTAGCTTGTGTATTATTGCCAGAGATCAAGCACCTCAGAACTTTTACAGCATACTAGGCCCATATGGAAGGGCGTTTGAGGTTTGTATGTGCATTTAGGGACGAGCGTTCACACCAATTACAATGCCATGATGCTCATGTTGGTTATGTTTTGCCAATTTAGGTGGTTCGTTTATAGAGCAACTGCAATGACGACGTGGTCACACAAGAAAGCTAGTGCATGCTAATTAAAAAGAACCCCTATTTAATTATTGCGATGATCAAGTAGCAATCTGTTGGACAAAAAAACCTGTTGTACAGGACAAAAATGATCTGAATTAACACCAGCTGATAATGTTAGCGTTCACTTTCTTCTCCATTACCGTGTTTCTATTCTATTTTTCTCTTTCTACATGGAATACATAGCGTCATATAAGAATGACAACTGCGTCTTGTGACAGTTGATTTCAGAAGTGGATTAAAACAATGTGATTAGATCACTGCAGCTGATTGTGTGGAGACTGACTGACCATCTGCATCTCATTATGGCCGTCCTGTTATTTGCATGGTATGCATTTATACTGGCTCCCCCGCCCGTACGGGATTGCGAGCAATGTTTTCTTTCCAATTTTACCGGTTAATTTTTGTTGCTCGCTATTTTACACATAGCTTATTTAATGACAACTGACATGAAAGGATCTTGTCCGATACATTCGGTTGAACAAATCAGTTATTCCTGACAGGGTGCGTGAAATCGCCCAGCAATCTCAAACCGTCACTTGTAGAGGTGATACTGTGCATGGTCCTGATGATCGCTGGTACATAATATCCGGGAGAGATTTCTCGCAATACGAAACTCATCTTTGATATCTATCGATACAAGCAGCCATGTTCACCCATTACCAGTACATACAGCAAAGGGATCTTTATTAATTAGTGCCTATTCGAAGGTCATACGTTAGTCATTTAATGTCTATGAAGGTTCCATGGTACGCAAGTTTTCCATACTAAAAATAGCATAGCACATAGCGCGTGGTGCGTGATATCTGCAGTTGCTTTTTCACAGATCAATAAACATTAGTTCGTCATTACAAGTATTAAAAATAACAAAATTGACAATTCATTAAAACAAGTAACCAAACTAAACCATGTGTTATTTCCGCAAATGCAGCATCACTCTCTCTCTCTCTCTAAATTCACAAATGCAGCAGCAAATTATTTATGACAGCCTCACAAAAACTCTCCAGAAGTGGCATTGCTAAATAATGTTGAACAATGGATTCCAATGCACTCACTTAATGCGACGATTTTATCTTAGATTTTATGCTGCAGAGTCTTTGGGGTTTACAAGTGATAATATTGGTAATGATATGCCAACAAGTCAGAGATGTTACTGCCGAATGCCTTATTTCATTTGTAGCTGATATATCATCCCACGTGCTTATAACGTAGGGCTCTCTCACAAAACAAGAAATATTTAGCTGACCACAAACCACTGACAGTGATCAGAGCAATAACAAGCCACGCTGACGCATCCTGTGAGGCGCCATGTTTCTGCCTGGGGCAAATTCAAAGGCTGCTGCAGCAAATGTAATCCAGTTGAAATCATTACCACAATATGAGCAGACATCCGATTCGATTCATTTTATGGCACACTTGTATAGTGATATTCCGGTTCATTACCATGTCTGTCCCGTCTAGTTGTCTGTCTGGGTGTAGCGATGACGCGCCGTCTGGCCGTCTTCAAGGACAGTGCAGTGATGATGACATTGCAAAAGAACATTGAAGATATGTCCCGAAGCTTGGATATTCTGACGTACATATAAAGCAATTAATCTTCTACAGAATTGGAATTAAGTGTTGTCATTCACAGATACGTTCAAAATATGGATATCCATCAGGGGTTTGTGATTCCATTGGTCTGATAGAGTGTTATCGCATTAAATATAAGCAATAAAGCCCGCCTGATTTAGAATACATCAGTGACTATACATTACAAACATTTTAGTCGTTTTGTACAGTTATCTGAATATGAACCATAATCTCAGCACAACAAATGAGAGCACAGAAAACATCTATGCCCGGCCGAATATTCTGTTCCTTCTTATCTTAAACAAACAATTCCATTGGGTCTTGCTTGGAAGAGATTTGCACGCTGTGTACATATGTCCCGATGTTAAGCATGCCATCGATATTACCAGAATATGAGGCACGTGGACAAGTGAATCTGAAGTCAGCGTTGTGATCTCAAGGATATTCTGGTTGCATTTGCTATACGATAGATGACAATATACTCTAACGGAATATGCTGCATGGCTGAATAGGGAACATATAAACAAATCAGGTTACCGTGTCATTGCCTATGTTTGTTCGTGCCCTGACCTCGCACATTACACTTCTTCAGGTAAACATACAGCATCCTAAAGATGGGGAGAGCAGAATTGTCGCCACGATTTACAGTCTGTAAGGGTATTGCCAAAAAATCATCTGAGCTGCAGGTCATTAGAACAATAAGAACACTTAGAAATTTAGACTATTTAGGATATTTCATAAAGTGGCTCTATTTTGTTGCTGTATGTAGGAATGTATAACCATATTGATAGGGCTAGTCATGTGCAATATACATCGGCTAGTTATCATTGCTTATGGTATATTTGAAGCTTTAAATGTAGGTAGCCGGATTTCCCTTGGCCCTTAGTGACTCCACGAGTACATATGACAGTGTGAGGTGATAAACTTTATTGCAATAGTGAATTGGAGGAATGCTTTTAATTAGCAGTGCTCTGAATCCTCATTCTACTGCTGAGAATGTGTAACAACATAGGTCGACAACATTTGACTACCATTTGATGACAATGCCATTGTGAGTTGACATTGTGTAGGTCAAATGATTTAGACGTCAATACAGCAAAATATTGTACATATACTAATTTTGCTCTGAATCAGATGTCTTGTATCGACCATTTCCAGTTATTGATAATGTTTTCAGTACGTTGTTATGCAGCAATGTCATTCGTGACCCAACAAAACCATCGAATCATAATGCTATATTCATCGCAATTGATGTAAATATTGACATCGTTATGTCTACAGATTGTCAGAGATTCTTGCGAGATGATCGGCTCTCGTGGAGTCAGGCACCAGAGGTAGATGTTAATCGGCACAAAATTCAATTGGATATTGTGCTTGATGATGTGTTTGTATCGCATGATGTGTTTTAATGCACCGATAAGTGGTGCCGTGATAGCAATCGTAAAACAGCTATTGATGCATTTTGTAAATCAATTGTTGGCTATTGTACTCAAGCTGGCAAAGAAACTATTCCGTCAAAGAAACCTTTTTCGAGGAAAATTGCGGGATGGTTAGAGATTGTAAAACCAGAGAAAGAACGATCACTTTTCTGGCATTGGATATGGCTCGAGTGTGGCAAACCTAACAAATGCACTGTGTATAACATAATGAAGCAGTCACGTCATAAATATCATTATGCCGTACGCGCAGCCCAAAAAAATGAGTTCGATATAAAGAAGGCAAAACTGGCTGAAAACGCATGTAGTAATACAGACTTTCGGCGTGAAATAAAAAAGATCAATCCAAACTGTAAGAGTGTACCTACTGTGGTAGATGATGTAAGTGGACCAGTGCATATTGTAAACCTTTTTCTGGATAAATACTCGGCGTTATTCAATAGAGTTCCTACAAACGATAATGAAATGCGTGATGTGATACAAGCGGTTGATGCTAGTATTAGTTACGACAGCGTAAGATATCATGTTGTAACATCATCTGTTTTATCTGAATGTATAGGAAAGTTGAAGAGTAACAAAAGCGATGGCAATCGTGAGCTTTTTTCTGACCATTTGATTAACGGGACGCCCAAACTTGTTGGTCTGTTATGTAAATTATTCAATGCTATGATTTCACATGGCCATACAGCTGATAAATGAATTTGATAAGGTGATATTGTATGGCTCTACTATTGAATGGGCCACAACTATTAAACACTTGGGGAACGTCATTGATAACAAGTTGAATGATTATAGTGATTGCACATCAAAATGTTCTATGTTTAATGTTGCTGTTAACAAAATGATGGGGAACTTTGGTGAGTTGCATAACAATACATTGTGTAAATTATTCAATTCCTATTGCTGCAGTTTTATGGCTCACAGTTATGGACCATTAATTCTGAAGGTTATAAACAAATATGGGTTCAATGGAATAAGGCTGTTAGGAGAATACTCAACCTTCCAATCGCTTCGCATACTTAGGTACTGGGGCTATTAAGTGGCCAATTACACATAAGCGTTTCGTTATGCATAAAAACGTTGAAAATGATCGTCCAAATGAATCACAGTGACAATGCAGTAGTTCAGTATGTGATCAAACATGCTTGTTCTAATGCCCTTTCACCTTTAGGACGCAATATAGCTTATCTCAGACACATATACAACATTAATGTACATAATGATGTGGGGTTCTATATCACGCAAATTATCAAGAAAGAGTCGTAAACAGATGAACAGAAGGTACATTGTTTTGTGTCAAAAACAATGATATTATGATTGATGAATTCGACGATGAAATGATTGATTTGATGATACAAGATATTTTAGTATCGTAACAGTTTTATTTCTTTTCCGTTGAATGATGCACTTTATTTCAAATTGATGTATCACAATTATTGTTTATGTAGGTACCTTGAGTACGAAATAAACATATATATATATCTATAACTTTGTGCTGACACAATGCCAAAAAATAAAGCATGTAGAATTAATCTCACTCTCAATTAGTGCCAGCTTAGAAAATTAAAAACAGATTCAAATGCTTATTCCGTAGATGTTATTGTTGTTGCAAAAGATATAAACGGCACATACAGCCACTATCCGAATAGTCACAGGGTGTCGCTTTATTGATATGGAAGTCCACATGTAGCTTGAAAGAAATATTTGTAGAGTTATTTTTTCAATATCCTTATTGAATAAGGTTTAATGTCGATCTTTTAATGTAAATCAACAGTTCATATATTTAATTCCTAAGAGCAACTGTTTATACTTTGCATTCTGTAGGCAAGTGGCTGAGCGCAAGATAAGTGCAATAGATTACCTTTGTGAATAGGCGTTCCAGGAGAGTTTACCCTAAGCAGAATAGATGCCTACCGTTTGTTCGCAAGGACATGTCTTGCCAATTTGCCGAAAGTCCCGTCATTCATCTAGATCAGATATGTCACTTGAACAATTCTTCAATGCACTGCAAGCAGCAACCTATGTATTTGAATGATATTGAAGGTGACCCTTCTTGACATAAGGAACTCATTAGCAGATTGAAAATTCAATTAAACGTCAGTTTTTTAAGAGCACCGGGATTAACTAAATTGTTATCGACAGGGTGAAATGCCATCAATTACGGGTTGGCAAAACAACATAACCCTATTCTGCCAGTTGAAAAATCGCCAAAATCTAACAGCGACTGAACCTAGGCAGTCAATAAGATGTCCTCTTGAGAAAATATACACAGTCATTCCATCGGTTTAAAGTGAAAACAGGCTGCAAATGCCAACGTCTTCTGAATATTTTGGTGGTTTTATGCAATAAAATACAAGAAGCTTTATAACTTCACACATATTCAAATGATAGATATATATGCTAATAAAAAAATTTACATATATATATATTTATATATGTAAATATTTATATATATAAGCATATATATGTATATATATATGTATGAATATATATATGAATGCATATATATAAAAACATATGTATATATTATATAAAAAAATAAATATATATATATATGTATATATATAGATATATATATAAATATATATATATATATAAATATATATACATATATGCATATATATATGTAAATATATATATATATATATGTATTGCTTAATTATCAATGTTACCATTTTGTGTATATACATAAGTATATATATATATATATATATATATATATATATATATATATATATATATATATATATATATGTTGTTGCGTACGGCACTTGCATTTCAAGTCAGCAGTGACAGTTACTGTGAAACGTTATGACTTATATCACCACCTGAACGTTATTATAATGTGATTGACAACATCAGGCAATGTTGCAAATATCTGTGTACTGCGGGTTTTGTGTTGTTAATTTGTTAATTTGTATTTTTTGGGTATATTCATGTTCTGTGTCATTTTGGTAGCGCATATGTACAGTGTGGTGGATTAGTTTGTTTGGAGTGAAGAGATGAATGTAGTAAAAGACCGGTAAACTGGCGGTTTATGACACCATGTGGTTTTGAGCTGCAAGTTTGACAGTTGTCAGAGAATGACAGAAAAACCTCAGAAATACCTGTTGTCAAATGCAAATGTTCCCAGCGTGGTAAGGATATTTTAGAAGTGTCCGCTACTGAGAAATTTATTTCATTAACATCTGTGGTAGATTTACATTTGAGATTAATGTTCTAGTTCAGATACCTTCTCTGCGGTACTAAATCAGTGTGCTTTTATCGTAAGGTCTGGCATTTATTTTTTGTACACCTCAGTTTTGTCAAAGTACATGAGGACAGGGTTTGCCAGGAACCCATTCATTTGGTAAATTTATTTGACTGTGTCTTCATTATGTACTGTCTGGTAGTTTCACTCACTATGGCTTGGACCCATGACAGATATGGGACAGTTAAGTGACACATATCTTTGTGTTTTGTTTTCAGCTTAACCGCATGGTATGGGTGTTTAGCACAAGGGAAATCAATAAAGAAACAGAAACAACAGCAACTGCCTAATGTTATTTTTGACATTGAGGGTTACTGTTAGAGATAACATATATATATATAGATATATATATAGATATATATATATATATATATATATATATATAGATAGCTCATATATATATATATATATATATATATATATAGAGATATAGATATATAGAGATATAGAGATATCTAGATATATATCTATACAAATATATATATATATATATATGTGTATATATATATATATATATATATATATATATATATATATATATATATATATATATCTCTATATATATATATATATATATATATATATATATATATATATATATATATATATATATACATATATGTATATATATAAACGGAATGTTTGGAATGCTTCGGGAGCGATAAATACAAATATCGTAAAGCGCAATGTATGCATTTCGGCATACCACGAGGCATTAGTTGATGTGAGAGTATTTCAAGGTCACGTTATACCTCAGGGAACAATAATGTTTATTCCTTAATCTTGTCGCATAAATGACCCGGAAAATCATATATGCCATCGGTACCAGCATATTAATATACATTGCGGTCTGTCTTAGATTTCATCGGTGGAATATTGGTTTAAATATATTGCTGATATAAAAACCACCCAGGCCTTGACCACACACGCTTGCCTTGCAGTAGACGCGTGAGGAATACGTAAACTGTTAAACCCTTTAGGGGAATGAAAGGTAGTTAATAGACAAATCTACCATGCTATAGATAAGCATACAATCCTAGCATGATGCTTATGAGCAAAACCGCTTTGCTGTGTGCTTTGCTCACCCGCGTAGGGAGCAAATCTTATTTCTCTTTCAGCTTCTACGCATTAATAATTTTGCATTCATAATCCAGCTGACACTTTCAGGGATAGCTCATATGTTGTGTGTGAATGAGTCACAATAATTATTAATATCTCAATGCATATTGCAGTTGATCAACCTTGCCAAATATTTGTCTATCTATTTACATTTAGATGAAGTCAGGAATATTACAGATCGTCGGACACATCTTGTTCCGTTTAACTGTTGCTATGGTAATCGGTTACGTGCAGTTTGTACCAGACAGATAATCAAACACCGACACGGCCTGAAATGAACTTGAATAAATCAATTCCATCTTAACACGCACGGGTGAATTTCGTACACTGGTCTCTATATACACCTTGACAACTGCATAGCTTCACCCGATCATGACATTTGACATCCATCGGGAAGGCTATTGATGACATAGCACCTATCCCAATACCGATAAACACCTTGATGTGCAATAACAAATTTCTGGAACCGTTAGACACATGCTGCCAATTATCATAGCAGAAGACATAACCGAGCCATATATTTGACCAGCTAAAGACAGGTAATGTTAGAAGAAGCGTGTCAAAACCTATTGTATCTTGTACCATCACAGACCATCGCACTTGTTTGCATTACATAGCTCGCCCCAGGAGCCTTGCTAGAATGTCAGATTGCTGGCAAAGTATTTGCTAAGAAGGGCGGATCTTTGCGTACTACCTTCTGATCCTGGTAGTGCCTATTCATGGCAATAACTAGTACTTGACATCTTGCTGAGATCTCTGATGACGTTAAAATTCAAAGGCACTGTTAAGTTCCTTCGCGTCTCTGCAATATCTTCCACACCGTCCCGTTGATTACCCGAACTGTGTATAAGAAGAGATTGATCTTCAGTGCATCTCGGCAAGCAATAAGCTGCGTGACACGTATCCACCTCACACCAGCGTTGAAAAGTGCTTGATATTGCATTAAAGTGCTACACAAAGCAACTTATTCATGTTAGTACTTCATTTCACCGAATGTATATCCTTTTTGTCTCATACAAGTGACAATCAAAAATACTTGGCTTACCAAAAAACAATTCAATGCTACCTGATTGATGCGCATTGAGGATATTGCAGAAATAACTGTATGCACTACCATAGATCAGATTAGCCTTCACAATTTGCTTTGTACATAGCTGATTGTGCCGTTGAGCGTGCATAATTGATTTAGATGTGAGGTAAATCGCCCGTAAAGAAGCTCCATATCTTGTTTTTAACGTTGTGTTCAAATCTAATTATAATTGCAAATGAGACTTTGCATACGAAGAGATATTTTTAATCAGTTGGGTGGTAGCTTAATGAGGGTATATGCTCTAGCATTGATGCAAGGTTAGCGATATATGTTGGCATCAATTGACTGTATGTGTGTAAAATAGGGAAAGGTGAAAATATCCCCAAACCTTTCGCGCTTCCAGTTGTAGCACAGTGATTCTATTTCATCTCAAACATATCTCATCTTATCCTCCATTAAACTTTACGGGAAAAACTTGTGATTGTCAGTCGCACAATATTTCAAAGTGCTATTTAAGCACAACTTACTGGTGACAACATCACTTGTGACATCTGCCCATTATCCAAAGTAAGTCGGATACTCATTGGCAACAAATTACGTTTTTACCCAGTCCGCATGTGTGAGCCCGTAAATGTGAAACTATCCTGAGCACGACTATTATGATTAGTGAAAAACAGCCCTCCAAAATATAAAACAGCTACAGTTATTACCATGGGTTTGGGAAATTGTAATATACAGGGGTTTGATATATCAAGGTTTAGTTTACATCGCGCCAAGACATTAACAATAACATATCCCTATCCTCGCTGAAGTTCCATATTGAGACCGTGGGAACGATAAGCATAGTGTTCATGAAATACAAGGTGTTTACGTCGATGTTAAGCTGCATGTTGTTACGTTACGGCGATGTATTAGCATGATTGTTACGCATAGACGGCGACAAACCCCCTACCTAGGAGTTGAGTCAAACACTATAACATTGAACCAATGGATCGGGTATTTTCGCTATCACTGACAGAGCCGCCTATGTAACGAGAGATTCATTGTCTATTATGTAACCGGCTATGTGTCAGAGCTTGGAATCAAACCACGAAATTACAGGTGGATTTAGTTTGCTACTACATCACTGTCTCTTGATCATATAAGATCAGATAGGGGCTGAGAAGATGAGTAAGAGGAGCTTCTTCGCCGCGCTTTTATATGTTCTTAGTTTGATCTACGACTTGAACTTTACTCATCAAATAAGATTGAATGCATGCTTCTGACTCTATTCTTTACAAGCGGCTTACGGGTATGCGATTTCAAATGAATACGCCGTTAGGTCGCTACATGTAACTGCGAAAATAACAAAACACCATGTCTAAAATGTTCACCTGCTGGAAGACCAACTGTTAGCATTTATAGGATTAAAAAATAGGTTATGTTACAGTTTGTCGCATGGACCCATTAATTACGCATCGATAGATGTTTGCAAACGAGATAATTACACCATTAGAACTGTCGTCCTTACAGACTATATTGTTTTGAATTTCATCCATGGATGAACAGAACAAAGCTCAACCTAGACAGTGTGCTTAGTAGCTCAGCTGACATATCGTTTCTTGAGAAGCATTATATTGTTAAATAAAGCTTAGAATTGCGTAGCGTTTTTCACACATCGTTACCTTATTGAGGGTGTCGAAATAATAGCCATCGCAACGCATAAGCCAGCGTCGATAATGATGCACAAGAGGTGCTACCATTGGATAGCTATCATTAACATGGCAACTATAAAGGTCATGTTCTAAGGCAGGCATCAGTGTAATGGGGTGATTTATATTCTACTCGTACCCAGAGGATATTCACGGGTTACAGCCGGTTATTATCATCATATAGCTACATATTGCATGCGACCCGCACAACAGATGGCTGATGCAAGCCTGTGATAGCACACATTACCCTACTGAACCTCACATGAATGGAACCATATCTTACGTTATTATATGTTTCCTTGTGCATGTTGAAGTGATAAATTGGAAAATGTTAATATATCTCATCGCATGACACCCTCCTCTAAGCCAATCAGAGCTCGAGAAAAACTTGGGTCTTTTCCACAAATCGCCTCAAGCTCGCAGCTAGCCGTGCGATAACTGAACGTACACACCAGATATAACGTAAACATTACTCAAGCAACTTCTATCGACTAACCCAAGGATTGTAGTGGTTTAAACAACCTTGTTGAATAGTTTATGCAGAGGCAGTGACGTTTTATCTGTCTCTCACTCGTCACAGGTCCTTAATGCTAGTAGCTCTTATGCGATTTAATTATAGATCTGTCGGAGATGAACGGATCTCGTCCGACTGTCTGACACAAATGAGGCACATGATGAAAACAGCTTCAGCCCCCTGGCGACCCTAACGTAACCCTTGCATAAGTTCCGGCACGGTAGCTTAATATGCACGGCCATCATTATGGTGTGAAGTCGCTCTTGTCTATCGCGTGGAGGTGCCATCGCGACAAGTATGTTATTACATGGTAACGCGGATGACATAGAGAAACATATCACCAACGTGACCATTCGATAACTAACATTTCAACTAAAATTCACCGTGCGTTTGTAAAACGTGACTTGCCTACAATTTTTTGAAAAATTATTTATATAATGATATGTATATAGAAGATAGTAGTTGAATATCATACAATAAATTAACATTACCACGTCACACGGACGAATGAGGTAAACATGTTTATGGCATAACCCACATCAACTAAACATGTTCATTCATATGCTACTGAAGCCAAACGTATAATCATTTTCATCAAGGCCACGCGACTACGCACTAATAATTTTATAAAAATAATTGTAATAACCCGAATTTCGCATTCCTTGCGAATAAGACCAATGACATACTCGGCCATTGGAGTTAATGGGTATCCACTGTAGCCTACGAAATTAATCAATATATGCAAACCATTATGAATGCTAAGTGTTTGCATTGTGCCAAGGCAGGTTAACTAATCTTTTTCTGATGGTCAGTAATGGAACCACGAAGATGAGCATATGCTACGTTAGTGAAATAGCATGACTGTTATATTATGTATGCTATACACGAGTAATCCCCATATATTTGCACATATAACAGTGACCCCTCTAGTTGTCGCGTGTCACTTAAACTGGTATAAATAACCCCAGTATTCGGGTGTATCTCTCTCTCTCTCCTGCTTATTTCTGTCTAGAACTACAGGTAATAAAATACGTCTTCATCACCGCGTGTTTGAGGCAACTTTTTGTGTTTTTGGACGTGATTGGCTCACAACTTTGGAGCGAATGTGTTCATTTAACACAAGAGCATTATGCTAATAGTCAGGTTGTCACCCTGATTTTGTCACTTTGCATTTTAGCGCCATGAAACTTTTTATTACTCGACTGCCACATTTGAATAAGTGGTTCTTTACGGTATGGGCAAAACACGCAATGAAATCACCACAACTTTGTGTAGGCTGACAATGAATCCATCTCGGTATGCGTCATGACGCCAACACAAAAATATCTCAAAACAACCTGTCTATTTACAAGTTGGCTTAGAACGTAAGTCAATAACGTTTACCGCCTACGTGTAATTGCACTGTTATTACACCCAGCGCCGTTCAGGATATTTGCCGCGCGTTTTATGCATTGACCTCAGGGATTATTGTCGGTTCCACTGGAAAGAATCAGTGAGTAACCGGCTCTATTAGCAATGCCATTAAACGGTCCATGTCAAGGTTATATCGCATTTTCCACTGCAACGCCAACCGTCAACAAGCCTACTTGATATGAATGCAGTCGTGTAGTGTTGATGTTATTAATGATGTGACATTGCAAATTGTAACTAAGCAAATGTGTAATGTTACCTTCCAAATTAAACTGCTGCGCTCATGATGTCGAGCTTATGCAAATTATTGCATTTCATTAAACGCTTGATCATTTAGGGTTTTGTGTGCTGTTTGTACAAAACCATATTGAGGCTTACTTTCTTGGTAAATTGTCATCTCTTAGTACTCCGAAGCAATGAAAAAATAGCCCAATTCACAATGTGATAAGTCAATGGTTCATGAAAAGTATACTCAATTGGATTTTGTTAGAGTTAACGCAGTACGCCGTGTTAAAAAAGATAATTGATTTTAACAAGGCAGAATGATAAGTGCCATGTTGTAGTTGCATGCTACAAACGCTACTTAGAATATACAGCTAATTATTGGCTTTTTGTACCAATAAACAGCGCCACAGCGAGGCCATTGTGATGTATGAAGCACTTTGCTAGAATAACCTTTGCACTATCTATGCGACCGTTTGGGGGACATAATGAAAATGATACCTATAAGGAAGTCATCAAGGTAATAAGATGATTTATATTCCACTCTTTATCGGTGTTTACTGATGAGTTCTCTGGCCTTAACAAGCAATCATACGGGAATTACCTTCCCGACCAAGTTACTAAATGCCTGTGATAACGAGGGGTGATCATCTATATAGGAAAAAGACGACGGCCTTTTTACGCTGCACATTTCAGCTTATGATAGAGCAAATATCGTTATGCATAAGTAAAGAAACAAAAAATTGCTTTCGTTATATATGCACTATTTTGTCCGTGCATACCGTGAAATTTGACGTTAATATTTTGCAATTGTTTGACGAGACTTGACACCAGTTACTTGGAAGTGCAAATTGTGCGGCCTATATACGCCTATCTAGTAGTATCTTCTGAATGCTGTACATTTTTTAGTCGGTTCGAACTGCCACTATCATTATCCGGTCGAAATCACAAGTATATGTATTTCTTATGGTTTTGACCGGACAATAGAAGTACCAATAACATCACAAATACATTTCTGTAACCAACAAAAATTTCCATTTCATGATGAGACAGCCCATATTGAATACTGTATGGGACGCAAATGGTGTTGAAAAAATGTAATTGATATGTGTTCCTTATCAGGTCGAATGGCGGAACGTATCATTATACTATTAACGGATGAAATCTAGATGCTTTCTAAGATAGATTTGTGTTGTCGACAACATAACCAGCCTATCAGCAGGCGTGTAGTGTGACTTCCAGGGATATTTTTAATGTTTATAGCACTATTTTTTGATATGTAACAGAAATGTTCAAAGTGTATTCTCAATCTTTCATGAAGCACATATATGCCTCATCATGTTCGCATTTGTTTTACATCTTGTCTCCCCAAGTATATAAAGGATAGTTTTTCAAGTGCAGGTCAGCAGGCTAACTAAAGTTGTGGGTTTGAGGGATATGTCCAATCTCAGTTGTCAGACAATTTTGAAAGACACCGTGTCATCATCGTTATCGTTGATTTCATTCATGTTTTAGTTGGTTGATAGATCATACTGGTTTCAGGTAGGGAGATAAATAGTTTTGTTGCACCAGAATGATATCTTAGTAATAAAATTAGTCACTGCCAGGTTCGTTTTGTAGGGAATGTCTAACAACTGAGTTAGAGTCGACAGAAATAGTTAAGACAGAACATATTCGGGCTTGATATTCCAGTCGTGGTTATTGGAGTAGGAGGTGTCGAATATACCCAATGTAAATAACGAAGCAAACTATTTGCAGCCCATCAAATTAGACAGATATGTCTTGGTCAGCTGAGTAAATAGCTTGTAGCTACGCTAAGAGGTCTCATTCTGACTAGTGAGGCATAAACGGAGCACTCATCGTTAGGCGGAGCAAACACAAATGCTTATGGGAATGTTAAACCAACATCACGGGGATCTGTGCCTTGGGTAACATTATCTATGACTGATTTGTTTGGCAACATTTTTCATCCCCGTATTTTGGTCCCAAAACATCCTTGGCATGGGTCGACCTATGCACCGTGATGCATTCGTCGTTGCTGATGTGTGCGAGGACGCACTTTGTTACCCTACCCGGGAAAAACGTGACATAAGTAAGCGCTGGCTTTTATATGTGGATAATGTATTGTTTATGTGATGTGTTCAGAGCGATATCGTGTCGGGTAAGGTTGGCTTCAACCGACATATACGTAGTTGCATATGACTTTAAAAATGACTAATGAGGGACAAAAGCCTTTAATCAGATTTTATGTCAGCCACTGTGCTTTCATGGAGTTAGTATGCATGGTAATATTGCCATGCGCATGATATTTAAGCTGCGAAAATTTCTGTTTATTGCATTCTATTTCATATAAGGTACCTTTGTTCGTTGTCTGAATGCTGTACAATAAAGAGCGCATGCTCATATGCAAGAATAAACCACGAGGTTAAGTTATGCTTAGAAACCGAAGTTATTCTTTATTATCGAGATATGAAGCTATAATATGTTCAATACGTAAATAGGGTATTAAATAGATAGATAGATGGCTTTAGCATTGCCATTCACAGAGTGTGATAGTGCCAGACGAATGTGCATTACTTATATGGATCTGGTGTTAATGCATAAATACACCAGTCCAACACAATCCCTATTTTGATTCGAATGAAATCTCTTCCTGATTGTTTATGTCCTACGTAATGCTCAAGAGCAATCTAATTCTGTGTTATGTTCCTGCGCATATAGCTCATTGCTATGGCTTTATTTGTCTTACACCTACATAATCATAATTCACAGCAACATTTTATGAGGCCTAACAGACGAAATATATTCATACACGTCACTTGTTCATGCAGTGCATACTTTGTTAATAAATAATGTGATCGATCTTATCAATTAAAATACAGTCATTGTTTTTCGTTTGCTGTGGATTTAACACGCATAACTTTTCCACATGGTGTTCCACCTACGTCGTGTTCTTTGTCAAGTAGCAAAGACGTCTCATACGTAGTATTTGATCTGCATTTACTGCCAAAGGACATTGCACCAGAACCGCCACCCTTAATGATCACATATTGAGTCTTCCTAATCAACACAATATTGAATTAAAGTTCATTGCATGTTTGTATTGATCAATGATATGCTTCGCGTAAGTCATTTGCACAGCCAAAACACTTCACAAATATCTGCATGCAAAACTCTCGGTTCTGCGATGTTCATTGTATCGATGTCCAGTAATAACCATCTGCACAATCCGCAATCGACGCAATAAGACCGCAATATCAGAGTATGATTAACAGCCTCTAGCTGTTAATGTGGGATGGTAATACAAATACTCAATATGTTTTACTATCAATAACAACGATGTAAAGATAAGCAAGTGGCTCGTATAAAAACGGGTAAAATGAGCATCTAAACCATATCAAGGTGTCTGGACAGTTAGATCAGAGCACATGTATACCAACAAATATCTCTGTCATTAAGTCAGACAAAAAGGAATGGTTCACTTAACGTCCTAGCGTCATGACAATTGGCCATTACACAGTACATACCATGATATAATTGTGCCACATACGATTTTTTCAATGCAAACAGGCGATGCAATGCATCGGCTTATTGGTGGCTTCCAACAACCCCTGATACATTTGAACAATGTAACGATTATATTTATGGTGATATTACTGATGTTACCAGTGACGTAAAGTAGGCAGTTGCTGTTCTTAGTCAGTCTATTATTTGCCTATGGCTCAGTACGAGACCATCGAATACAATTAGCGTTTGTTTGACGGGCATTGTTAATATATACGACGGGTAAATGGCCGCAGTAGGATTTAAGGGTGGCTCAGATTGGTTGGTATGCCCACGCATCGGTATGTTGTGATGTGTCTGCCATCAACATAAACTCATGTCGCAATAGATGGGGTGGTTAGTTTGTTATCTTGACTATTCAATGCTAGCACTGATATCCTATTATGTGCATTGAACAGAGACTAACAGATTAATGCCAATAACTTTATGCGTTGAGAGATGGTGCGTGGAAATATCTGAACAGTTGCTGCTTTAAAGCAACACCTTAAGCAATGTATTGATTGTTTAAGCTTGTATTTGATAAACCACCGCAGTGACTCATTTGACATATTATCAGTCAAGTGTGACGTCGTTTATCAATTCGAAAAGAACAATATGATGTTGCGAATGTGCAACTAACGGATCAGGTTTAGTGATGAAATATTGATGTGTAGTTGTTTTGTAAGTGACAAACATTTGGCCTAGAACTAGGCATGCTATGAAGGAGTTGTTGTAAGTGCTAAGACGTTAATTGTAATAGATTATATTGACGAAAAAGAGAGCAGTGGTTTTACTAAATAACAAGCCCTATTCCGTCGCAACGTTCGTATCAAGTACACCAACAAAATAAGACACCCGTGTCATGTGATTTGGTTGATTGACTGTTCAGCTTTTCGTTTTCGACATTTTATGGAATACGGATGAATAAACTATTCATGCAATGATTGAATGTGGTCTTTCTGAAAACTTTATGATGTTACAAAGCAGAACATCGTTTAACATCATGGCTGGTAACATCGGATTGCCTGGATCACATGTCAACACATATTAAATACATCATAATAATCGGGAAGTGTGATTGTGTTTGCATCAATTTATACATATTGTCGCTGCTAGCAGTATACAAGGAATGTGAATCCATATTGCTGTACTGCTGTCATATACGGCGAAATCCTGTGGTGGAAGACTGTTGTTTAAGGCCATAAAATAGCCTGCTGCAATATTCCCTTTTTATTAGTATTAATCTGGTGTTGTGATATGCACCTCGAACCAACGCGCATTATCCAAACAATGGTAGCGGTCGAAACTTTACGAAGCAATGTTTGGGCCGTCAGCATTTCACATAATCAGCACAATGCACATTACATGTGTCACCTCTCGTTGGTGTTAATATTGTCGAAGGACGAAAACATATTAAATAGTTATCAAGTTTACATTTCATGAAGAGCACTGGTGATTACCATCAACTGCCGTGTCAGTCAATTCAAGGCCACACGAGCACATGTTACTGAGATGTACTCCTAATGTGAGGCATCTTTTGATACAGTCAATAAGTTATTCGCACATGTGGGATGATTTCAATAGCGATTGAAGCCTTAGTATTTGCACATCCGAAACCTGGCACCGCTACCGTTGCGTGGGCGGGGTATGTTATTGCAGGTGGATGAAGGTGGATTATAATTTTGTCAATATCGCTGTCTATAGTTTTGTGTGAGACGCTCGTGGAAGAGTTTCCCCACAGCAGGTTGCTACACTCTTACTATTGTCGAATCCAAGATTGCTGCACTTTTCATTAAAAGCATTCGGCAATATGTTCTGCAGCTGCAGCCCCTAATATAACTTTTGTTACATTACAATAAACATCTAAATATCGATGCTAGCCACATGGGATACCCTTCGTTGAATAATTGTCACGATGATACTATACGCAATATACGTAACTATGTCACATATTTACGAAAGAAACACGTTTAGAACGATAGAATTATATGAGAGTGATATGCTCAAATATAACATTATAGGTATGCATAGATTTACCCCTACGTAGTACGCAAATGATACATTCGAAAATATATTCATGTCCTGATGTGCGGCATTAGATCATTTTGGTGATTACGATTGTACACTCGATCTGAATGTGATGCTTTCTCGACGTGTAGAACAAATCGAAGTATCTGCGTATAACTATTTTTGTTAAACTCAGTATAAAGCAAACGCATCCGATGTTGTACTGCTTTTGCCCAATGTGGATGATTGAATAACTTTGTTGTCAACACATGTTTTTTTTCCATCGACCTAGATTCACTCATATGTCAATTTGTACTTGTAAAACTCAATCATCTGCTTTTGATATATCGTTTGTTCAGTCATGATTGTATTATATCAGCACAACATAGGCCTACCGACAGACACCACATTGTGTGACATATAATATAAATATATTTAATGCAATGATGCCCAATAAAGTTGAAGCACATCGATTATAATGGATTAAATGCATAGTGAGTGGCCATGGCAAACATGCAATTTGCAAGCGCGTTGATTTTACGTCACATTAAACAAATTGTGATATTTGGCGGTTTTGTATGATATCTCCTCTTAAGTGCCAGTCTGATACCATTGAGCCAACGGATAATATAGTGTTGGATTAAGGCAGGCATCAGCATGTAATCATAGGACCATACCCAGAATGCATTGGACGAGGCCAATGCAGCTTTTGAACGCTATTGGCATATTCATAGGCGAAGTATAATTGCACAGTGAGTGACAGATAGAGGTCTGTTCATTCACAAAGGTGCGCCGTAGGCATTATGTCGACTTCGTTATGTTATCACATATTTTTGTCTGCTCCCTTTTTTTTGTGATAACGATGCAAACGGTATTTTAATGCAGGGGACGTTTCTTTTAACAACTTATTCCCTTTCAGTTCTTCCAAATATTTTCAATATTTTGATAAGGATATTAACCAGACCGCAGAATGATGCTGTGTGTGTGTTTGGCTGAAGTCACGTTTTAAATCAATTAAGAAAGTGAATCAATTCAAGCAAGATGATTCGGTCACGAGATTTGCCGGTTTAATCGGATTGCCGGGCATTTATTCTCTATGGCGATGTTGGTGTGTAAGATAAAAAGATGATAAAAGCACGGCTCTCTCCAGAGTGTTAACAAAAGACTACTAGCATCTCTCTCCCTCTCCCTGGCAATCATAACTAAAATTGATACAGCAGTAGCCTGTTTCGAAAGCCCACCACGGTTTTGGTGACATCCGCTTAAATTGCTCTTGACCACAGCATGACCATTTTCAATGTCAATAGCAAAGTAGCACTGTGGTATGTTCTTGTATACATCACTGCCTGAATTTGATGGATGGTATGGTTGCTTTAAATTATCTTTTGTAATTCACTTGTATGTACGGATACAATAAAATATTTCTTAAAATTATCGGCGTTAATGATGGTGATTTATTGAAACAACTACAGCTATTGCTCCGAATCTCATCAAATATATCTTGGTTCACACCCTAATTTACATTTACTTAGTGTTTCAAAGTTACCACAATGCACTCTTGGTCGTTTCAACTCTGGGTAATATGTTGGCCTTTATAGCAAACGCAAAACCCACTTTAATTTATCGGCAACGAGTGGTTATGTGATTATCTGATTGATGGAGGTTTAATTCAAATAGAATTATGTCTGCTATCTCCAATAATTTTATAAGGTAGAGCAATCAAGTTTAAATTTTATTCTCAGCACTATTGGAGAAACTTAATCTTATAAGAATGTTTTCAAATTTTACAACCCTCAAAAGTGACGTCATATATCAACCGATATGTGGTTTGTTCACAGTATATGTTTAGTGTGTTGACATGTATAAGCTGCTGTTTACATTGCTTGTCCCGACGATTGAAAAGCTGGGTCAATTGATAAACACAATGTATATACACACAGCAACGTTACATGGAAATATAAAACAATCTCCACCAATGCGTCATTCTATTTGGCGACATAACAATATGCAAATAATTGCTGTCCGTATCATGCCCTTCCAAAATATAGCCATGTTCCCTCATTTATCAGTACCAGTCTGGTGCCAAGACATCTTTTAGTGTCTTTACTGCCTGAAATGACTATGTTGTGAAGGGCAAATGCTATCAACCGACTCTTACTTTGAACTCCGACCCGAAATATTGGTTCAAAATGTCAACATGGCATTCAATTTCAACGCCTTCCACATATGCGATCGGGAAGTATGATGCATTTATGCTGCTAAAATTGATATTATCCACTGGCATTGCTTTCAAGATGAGTGTTCTATATTCATTTACTGATTACTGAATATCTGCACCAAGTACTTCAGTTGCAAATGATATCATTCTTAGTCGATTTCGTGTATTTAATAACTTACACGATGATTGATGCTGTAGGTATACTCTCACAGCCTAGTCGATTCATGTAGCAGTTAAGATAACCTAAAACAGGTTTACATCCAGACTTCACGACAAACGATCGACACATGGAAATCAATCATAAGCAACACATTCAAACAACAGTTTTTTAATATGTCATTTTCAGGCTCACAGTATGATATAAACTACACGTGCGAATATTGCATCAGAAAATCCATACTGTTCGGCTCTAATAACACTTGCTTGCCGCAAGGACTCATATCACATGAACGACGAAATATTCCGGAACACTCTACTATGTACCAACTACAAGTTATGCTTTTGACGCTCGTGGTTGTATGCATATATTCGAGGAATGAAATATCTCATAATATCCCTCCTAGTTTATATCTGATCTATTTCTATAAACCGAGGTTTAACACAGTTCGTCGCATAGCACATTACCTACTGCTCTGCACTATGGCATTTAGCATTCCAGTCGTAGGAACAGCAAAAAAAAAAGGTGTCAGATATCATGGTAGAGACATTTGCAAGCCTAAGGTCTTCCAATCCAAGTGTTGTATTGCAATGTATGTTCAAATTGTTGAGCAAAATTGTGTCGGTGGTCAGAAACTGTAGTGGAAAGGAAATTGCAAATATATACATTTATTTATATATAGATATACATATATATATATATATATATATATATATATATATATATATATATATATATATATATATATATATATATATATATATATATATATATATAACGCATATATATATATATATATATTTATAAATATATATATATGAATATATATACACGCACACACACACATATATATATATATAATATATATATATATATATATATATATATATATATATATATATATATATATATATATATATATAAGTTTAAATATATATATATATATATATATATATATATATATATATATTTATATATATATCTATATAAATATTATATATATATATATATATCATAGATATATATGTATATATATATATATTATCTTTATATGTATATATATATATGCATATATGTATATATATTGTATCTGAATATATGTATAAATATTTATATATAAACAAAACGATATATATATATGAATATATATATATATCATAGATATATGTATATATATACATATATATATATATGCATATATATATATGTATATATATATATGTATATGTATATATATGTATGTATATATATTTATATATACATATATCTAAACATGTATATATATTATGTATAGTTATCTATAAATGTTTGTATGTATCACTTTACTATACCATGCTCTCTCTTACCTAACAAAATGCGATGGTGCATAATTCCTCAAAGCCAGTCTTCAATCGCTTGATATTCATCCATAACACGTGGCGTTGATGTTCGCATATAATATCTATGACGGTCCAATTGTCCTGAATTCCCTACAGCATAATAAACCCCTTTAATATATTGATAGCTGCACTCAGTATGTTCGATAAACCTGTGGTCGGACATATTTCCATATCCTGATAAAATAGCCTTTGGAGGTTTATTTTCATTTTTAATGACCTCGATATCATAGTATCATCTGGATTTGATGGATTAACAAAATGTGCACCAGATTATCAACCAGAATATTTCCGTTGCTCGTACTGTCTTTGTGCAGATTAATTCGCCAATGGGGGATTAGGAATGATGCATTACTCTATAGGGCACCAGTCCCTTTGCTCTGTATAAATATTATACTCTCCCTAAATACTTGGCTGACCGTTGACGTAAATTATTTCCCTGGCCGAAGGCTTCATTGAATGGCCTGTTGTTCAAAAATAAGCGATTATGAAAACCATTTCAAAGAGCAATTAATCAATAAAATTGCTTCCATGTAATACTCTGTATATATATATAATCATAAGTAATGTGTAAGTAAGTTTTTAACGCGTAATGCAGCGATATTGCGGCTTTTGTGGCTGTATTATTCTACAATGTCTTGCTTCAGACAAAAGTGAAGGTATGACATTAAATGGTGCGCTAGAGTGTCAGACATCATGGCCTGAACTTTCAAATGGATATCATGGCTGTCATCGCCTGAGTAATCTAGCTCTGAAACAATGAACGCTTGGTATGCCCCTGACGCTAACATCTCTAATCTGTGTCAAGGTAAATAGACATTTACAAAATTATTGATGTCCTGTTGATATGAGCACTCATGCGAAGGTGAATCGAATACCGCTCAAATGCGCAGTGCATAGGTGTTTGGAAGCATTACAAAGAACAGTTTCAACGCGCTACGCCTGTTAAGTTTAGTAGACAACAGCCGTTGCCGACAGGCGCGCGAGCACAGGCGCACGCAGACTTGCACCGTCCGTGTCGAAGGGAAAGTCCTCCACTCGCAGAGAACAAACGATCGAGCACATGCATATTTGCCCGTAATTTATAATTCAAAAGCTAGATCTCGCGAGAATTCGGTCGTCGGTAACTGAACTAGGTGTAGAAGAAATGAAACCAAAGCAATTGTACTCTACTGATTTCTATATTTGCCGCTGATGTTTTCAGCAAATCTATCTCGCACTGAGATTGCCTTGAATGACAACTCTAAACTGATTGGGTTTAAAGCTTGCAGAAGCCATGGGCAGCTGGCAGATATGAGTAATGTGGTCAATACATAGAAGCAGAACACGGCGAAGAGAAGCGAGACGAACATGGTGGAACTTGAATGCACAAGGGTTCGGTAAGCATCTGCGACATTGACAGCAGTCGGGGACGGAATTGTCTGTTCCAAATGATTCTCGTCGCTGGTACCATTGTGATTTTATTTGTGTTTAAAACAGAATAATCAAACTTGCATTTGTTACCATCGCACCAGTATAAGATTCTAATAGATCGAAACCAGGGGGGATAATTGAATCTGCTAGCGTTGCAAAACGCAAAAGCTAAGAATACTTCAACCGGAGTAATGTCAGCGGCCAGCCATCGCTCAACGCTGCGATCATTATAAACGCTTGGCGTGTTTTATGTGCTATGGATACTGCAACAACTGGCACTGGTACTAGATGGAAACAGTGGCTCGTGTTTCTCTGTACCAGAGGCTCTGATGAGGCTACATAAAAGCAGAAAAAAGCGTTGAGCTTACGCATTGGAGATTTAAAAAAACAGACCAGAGATATTGTGTCTATCTAAAACTTCATATTATTCATATTGCTAAGCTACGTGGAACTTACGTTAAATCGTACACAACAATCCATAATATATATATATATATAACATATATATATATATATATATATATATATATATATATTATATATATATATATATATATATTAACATAAAAGTATATATATATATATATATACAATATATATTCATATATATATACAAACATGTGTGCGTGTACGCGGAACGCCGCCGTCTGCAAATAGTTTTCCTCTTGGTATTGAGAGGTAATCTAAGCTAAGCAGATATCAGGCATTCGGAAATGCGTATTGTGACTGTGTTTGCCATATGCATCTAACAGTTTGACCAAGATATGAAGATGTGCTTTGCACAGACAAGTTTAAATGTCGCTTATTGTGCTCAACTATTTTCTCTATTTTGAATTAATTGTTTACAAATGCATATTGGATATCAAATTATCCAAGTGCACAACGCAGTGAAAAGTCTGAGATGTTTTCACGTTAGAAATCATTGCAACATAAACAATGCAAATTGAGGTCATAGTTTTACCTAGGCTTCCGGTTTGGTAGTCATCACAGTCTCCATGGTCGATTCAGCAAAGCCCGCATTTATGATGATGTAAGTATATTTTGTAAGGAATAATTCTTCCATGTAATTATCGAGAGAAAACTGCAAGTTTCATTATTGTTTGCGGTGTAGGGTGTTCATGGCTGACAACTGATGCTTAGCGTTTCGTGTAATCAATATGTCAATATGGTTCAATAGGTGCATGCTTTTAAATCGAACTAATCTCGTTCCATGTTGATACATCTAAGTGTAATAAAACTTCAGAGACATAAGAACGTTATACGCAAAATATTTAAACAATCACTAGATTTCTAAATATGTTGAGCTGATTAATATTGTTTGCTTAATCATTACATGTTGTAGAAAAATGGGACGAGATATCGCATCTCATGTTGTGACTTGTGGTAATCGATTTGTAAATGCAGTTAAACTGAGGGATGCATAGGTGCACGTTGAATTTAGATTTAAACAAAATGTCATGATTTCTATCAATTCGCATAGAGTAAGTACACCCGCATGTTAAAAAAACGCTATAAGATGGCCAACGATCCGCCGTGCATTCCCTTTACATTACAAAGCGTTGGGATTTCAATGTCCATTTCACATCTCCACATCACAAATAATTTGCCATCGACCTTTCTACCAATGACTAATATGCACAATGTTCCGTTATCGGGCGAAACGGAATGTGCGGGCGATGTGCCGATTAGCGCCTAGATGTTTTATTCTGAATAATGATTGCTGCAGTATATTTGTCAGTCTCCCATAAAATTGACGCCATCGCGTCGCGGTCAAGTGACATGTCAAGTGATGTAGAGTTGGATGGTATGTTGATCTGCGTAAATCAATGACAACACTGACCAGAAGGAGGGCTAATATCAGAAACAAACTGAGTTGTGTCTGAACGATATTGTGTGCAGGCTTTACAAATCACTTTGCTGCTTTTGAAGATGTTTCTATCGGTTGAACTTAAATCCGGCATTGAATTAGAGGATAATATTGTCGAGTCGTTACAGCAACATTTTTATAACAATGAAATAACTCCATGTGGTCTAAGATGAAGCTTTGTCGGTTCATCTTGCAAGTGATATATTCATTGCGTTAATGGTGTTCATTGTCCATTCATATTGTTGTATGTTTATTCTATGTCATATGTCTGGCTCTTCTTTTCAAAGACAATCTTAATTTCAAGATGGATAATTTAATCTCATTCTGATTGTTGGATGATGAACGGATGTTAACTTGCGCATCATAGTAATATTTTATGAAAACATATATGCGAATAATATGAACTAAAGACGAGACTCCTCAGATATTTATTAAGAGGCTATTACGATGCAACATTCTCTATTGCGAGAAATTTGTTGAGTGGGATTGTGGAAGAGATGCACCGAACTTGTGCAATACAGCGCATGCGTCCGCATATTCGATTTCTGCTGTGAGTGCCTGTCTGTGTGTGTTTGTGTGTATGATTGTGTGCTTCGGCATCTTCGATGCAACATAAATCAGATTGCTGACGCAAACTCAGTGGGTGGATTGATATTGATGACAAATAGGAAAACAAAACAACACTTCCATACACACATAAATAAATGAATAAATTCATACATACATACATACACATACACATGCACACATGAATGCATTCATACATACATACTTATATAAATACATATCTACATACATACAAAAAAACTTTCATAAATGCATACCTAAATACGTGTATGTATACCTACATGCACACATATATGTAACTATACAAAGATCATATATATACATATATATACATAGTATATATATATATATATATATATATATATATATATATATATATATATATATATATATATATATATATATTATATATATATATACATATTTATATAAATATACATTTATATATATATATATTTTATTCACATATATATATATTTATGTACGATTATATATATAAATATATATATACATAGATATATATATATATATATATATATATATTTATTATATATATATACATATATATACCTTTATGCATATGTATATATATACATGTATATATATGTATATATGCATTTATATATATATATATATATCAATATATATATATATATATTCATAAACAAATATATATATATTATATATATATATATGTATATGTATATTATAATATATATATATATATATATATATATATATATATATATATATATATATATATATATGTATATATATATATATATATTTATTATTAGTGGCATCACTTTTTCTTAAAAACAAATCGTATTTATTTGTTCATAATGTAAATTTTAGGCATCTAATAACAAATCCCCTATCGCTTCTTTTATATATGGCTATTGTGCCACTTAGAGTCTAATGCGGGACTTGCCCCAGCAACATCAATATAGTTGAAGCAATACCGAGGCAATACTGAAATGTGAATAGTTTTCGGCTACACGAATAGTTTACGCGAAGAACATAAGTAAAAACAGGTAATATGCCGAAATATCCTTGCAAATCTATGCAATTGATGCAAGACCGTTGATTTATAGCAGCTGAAAGTGATAAGGGTAATACACAAATGTGCAAAAGCCAATCAAGACAAGATAGCAATGCGAGGGTTTGTTAACGCCCAAAGGAATATATAGATGTAGGTAAAGAGAGTGGTTGGAAAACCCTATCTTGCCTGTTTGATTGCGAGATGTGAGGTTAATCATCAATGACGCGCTAAATCACAAATGTCACTCGCTTAAATACGCACTGGCTTACTAAACAGCACATTACAAGAGCTTAACTGATACTCCCTATCGGGCAGAGCGCAGTTTTGCTCACTGGGCTAATTAACAACATTTTTACCCACCGAAAGGGCATTTCATGTAAGTAGGTGCTCAGCATGGACAATATTCACTACCGGAACTCCAATTCAATGTCTACAGGTACGTCGTTCTGTATTTATAATTTCTTGAATGAGATCTGGGGCAATAAATTGACCTGCCAATTTAAAAGCTTTATTTGAGCTCGACCAAAATCCACCAAAATTGTCCCAAACTCCATGGTTGTATGACAATTATAAGTGTTGAAGCCAACCGTAACATTACGCGTCTGGCGTGGTTCTGAATACCACACACACATGATGGTTTCTGAGACCATCGTGTGTGCTCCCAGTGATGATTGATCTCTTGGTACCATTACCTGATTAATCTGTCACCATTTTCTCTTCCACGGGACGAGAATCATTATTCATCCGAAATATACCTAACCCCGAGCATATCACGATCAAAGTAATCGGAGCTATCTAAGTGTGTTGGGCGATATTCTGATCAACCATTGTGAGATCAGTGAGGCAGAGCTAATACGAGAATGCAATAACCCGAGTGACATTGCCTAAGAATCGTTCAATTAAAGTTTTGTTTTGCAATTAAATAGTCCGATCGCTTCGACGTTATTCGCCATGGCAGACCGTTTAATACGAATAACGCTTACGGTGATAGTGCCTTAATTAATCGACTAATGTACAGCTTTTTGATTGACCCCTCTTAGCGGTTACCTTGTGCCGACCAATATAATGCCATATATGTTCGATAAGATCCATGCGGGCGACATTGTACATTGTATTATCAAGTCGACCACTGTGCATAACGGCCTTCAAATCTGGCCGTCCCACCAAAACGAGATTTGCATACGTGATTAGCTTTTATCGCCATGTTTAAGTAAGCATCCAGTCATCGAAATGCAAAAGAGCATCGGTTACTATTTCCAGCGAATGCTGAATTGTTTATCTATCGGTAACAGTTATGACATTGTTAAAATAAATTGAGGCTATATTATCTTCCACGGCACTGTTATGAAATGAGAAATAGTTCTACTCATTATTAATACTCAACACATTGCCTACAACAAATTACCTGAAATACTGTTGCTTTTCTATATCAGCAGCGTCTTGAAATTAAGCTGCAGTCTAATTTATGCTACACATTGATCAGAACGATTTGATCCATTTGTTTTGTTGTCCGATGACACATTTATATTGATCAAAATGTTTGGAATAAGTGATCACAACCCTGTTTAATTGATAGTTGGCAAACAAGCTGGCTTAATCGCGCAGATGCTGCAACAAGTGCATAACTCAGATGTCGTCTTTTTATTTCAGACTAATTAGAAACACGAGATAATCAACCTGGAGGGAAAATGTAATCAAGTCTTGCAAACATTCGTCCTCTATGCTATTATTACGTCATGTGTCTTGGCGCTGCAGATGCATTTTCAGACATATGCAAGTGTTAGGCCTAGTACGTGCACGTGTGATCATACATATAATGCTCAACATTACAGTATCCGAAGTTCCGGAACAGCCCTGTTTAACAGAATGCTGCGACTAAGTCGTCAATCAGTATTCCGGGCGATAATTAACGCAACTTAATCTGATAACCTTGGAACTATAGAATGTGGTCTACCTTCGACCCTTTCAAAAAAGGCTATTGACGATAAACGGCGACCTTAGTAGTGTCTAATCATCGGCAAAATATTCTGAATGACTCTCCAAATAAAACGTTGGCAGATATATGATACCATTTCCATCTAACTTCAGACGTAAGTGTTTTGATTTGCATTGATATTAATATACGTTGATTCGTGTGTCGACAGATGACACTCTGCAACATATTTTCTCATCAATTGTGCGGTCTTTAGTGATGAATTGCTATTGATGCCATATCGCATAGAAACCCACAGCTAGCGGGTCTGCAACTGCTTTATCTAACTAGCAGTTTACTACAAAATAAGATAAAGAGATTGAACGACATAAGCAAAGACCCAGTTGGCAAATGACGAAAGTGAGATGGTGTTTTTATATCCCATGACAATAGTACTGCTCTGATAATACTGGAACTGGTTGCCCCAGCACGCACGTGAAAAAACCCTCTTCATCATCTGCAATCATAACTGATGTCGAATTGCTCTCCGAACACAAAGACATTAATTTTTTTTAAAATTTCATGTTCGCGTCATCTCTTTCCCCCGCTGTTGTTATAACCCTGATTAAGTTTTCTTGTATGGCTGCCTGTTTGGGTGTAGCCAGCTCGATGTTCCTTCGAGATTCGGGTGTATTAATGAAAGTGAGGAGTGGGAGGTCAGCTAGTACTGTAGAGTGCTTATCATGGCATTAACAAATACGATGACGGCACTCTGGTATGTGAATGGAAGTGATCGGGATGATGAGATTGCATTAATTTTGATAGCAAATAAGACATTAAGTAGTGGTTGATAGCAAATAAAACATTAAGCAGTGGACCGCTTAATTTGTATAACAAACCAGTGTTGTCTGATTGCAGGCATAGCATGTGTCAAATCACAAATGATCATGTTCTCCAGCCAGCAAAACATTTCGAAGCTTGAACATGACAATATGGAATGGTTCGATTTATAAACGATCAAATGAAGGGGAAAAAGTGTTGTTCTTGCTTCCAACTCCTGGAGACAGTTCTTCTACCTGATTCTGTTGGATTTATGTGGTTAAAAATATGTAGACGAATTGAATTCATAATGGAAGAACCTATAACTGTTTGTCCTCTGCAGAGAAGATAGAGATATGCGCTGCATTGTCATTTTCCCCGTAGATTTCTTACTCGTTGAGTTTCGAGAGTGCTCTAGATTACAGAACATATCCAGGCGTTCAATGAGTCTGACCTTTTATTCAAGTGCATGCCAGATGATGCGCAGTCGCAATTACAAGGGCATCGTCTATTGTTCTGATGTCCCTGTTGATTATGGGAAGTGAAGTCCAGTACGTCATTGAGACTAAGATAACTAAGCTCTCATTTATGAAAGTGATTACGTCCTTTTGCCCCGGATGAATGAATATTTTGACCCTGTAAGCCATTCACAATTTATCAGATCTTTAGACTTTGTAATGGATATTGGCAAATCCCTCTGACGAAAGAGGCTTAACAGACGCCTTCATTTGTCACTCTCGGCGGTAAATGGCGCCATCGGGTGATGGGTGTGGTATCAAAACATGCTTCAGCATCGTTTGTAAACCTAAGTGACGGTGTTTTGCTTGTGTTGAAAGGCTACACAAGTCACATTGATTGGTTTCACACGCAGTTTTTGCGAGCATATCACATCACATACCCATGCTATTTTGATAGGCTTTTGGTCACTTTACTGACAATCAGTTTGGTGAAGAGTAATATCTGTTGGGTTAATATGGATGTTGTACATCATTTTTGTAGATTTTGTGATGCGAATCCAAAAGACATTATAAACTAACTAGTGCCTAACAACTTGACAACTTTATGCAATGCACGGTTTGGCAAGTCATCTCAGATCTTTCTTCCTGCTAGTGAAACACGTTTAACTTCGCAGATCATAACCCATTGACACGTGTTCGCGAAGTGAAAGATTATTACGGCATATTTTAGCAATACAATATGAAGCTAGTTCCTATCCGGACTGAAGACAATGTTGTTGCGGGTAGTCATTGAAGAGTGCCATAGATATCTTCTTATTTATGATTGGGTGAGCTATTTTGTTGTTGGACAACGACAGTTGTCATTGTAATTTCTAAAAGTGCGTATTGATTAAATGAATATACGCCTTTTTTGTTCTTTGAAATATTGTTATCCTTCAGGATGAAATCAATGTGCTTCATGTCCAATACAGTGAAATGTAAACGCAGATGCAATCAGATTGCGTTTCAGTATCCTTTGCTTGTATGGGAGTGTTGTTGCAGATAGTCATTCAGTGCCATAGATATCCCCTTATATCAGTTTGGGTGAGCTATTTGTTGTTGGACAACGTCAGTTGTCATTGTCATTTTGTAAAGTGTGCCAAACGATCAGCCTTATTTCGAGCAATTATTGGCTATTGATGAAGTTTTAAGAGCTGCTTGGCTTGTCGTTTCACCGCATGTCCGCTTTGATAAGTGCAGACAAATAGTGAAAAAATGGGCTGGATGTAAACCTTACATTCAATATTCGAAAGGCTGGTTGGTTGATTATCATGTTGTTTCACCGCGTCATGTTGATAAACAATTTGAAACAGTGGTTATCTTATTGCTGCATCTTGAGTCCCTTATTGTTGGTTCTGCGCCTTATGACCAGTACAATTTCATTTATGGCCTCATTTAAGTACGAAATATAAGGAAAAGGAGTTTTAAACGAGAGATAAATATACCTTACGTATGTTTGACAATTTGTTTACCGCTAGGCGTGACCTGCTAATTATAGGAAGCCTGTGCAAACGAAGTGGGAAAGGAGATGGCACTGAAAGCAATTTGAGAGGACGTTTCTCACATATTCGCTGTTTTCAGTATATTGTCATCATTAACCTGATTTCATTTAATCGGCCTGAAAAGAAATATCCGTGACTCCGGCACAAAGCGAAAGAGAATATATGGATCCAAAATGACTATTTGATAAACATTTCGAGCGTGCCAATATTTTGTCGTCAGATTTTAATTGATAAGGTATGTACAGAAGCGCAACACCAGTGCATCCGCCATTTGGAACTTTACAAAGGCCACATAACTCGTTTATCGCAGCGCAGGTTTCATACGCAGCCTAATATTTATTGATTACCATTCAATTGCATTATTCAAGAATATGAGAGAATTAGATACCATAAGTGTTTGCTTGTTTTGTATTGTAACTCGACGTGGTCATTAACGGATTTCTCGTTATATATATTTGCGTTAGCTGATCAGAATAATTTCCTTTATGCTTTCATTTTTATCCCTGACCCATTAATTTAAATCAATATTTTTGAGAAAGCTCACATGATTTCTATTCTCAGGATTTAATTTGTAAAGAAAACATATTAGTTATATGATTCTTACTTACAAATATGCATGGTTCTTTCCGATGCTTTTGACGTCATGAACGGTGTTTTTATGGAATTTGTGCAAAAGAGATGAATTGTCAAAGAATACTGATGTTAGATTTCGTCAAGTGCTTTGTCATCCATTTAAATCGATTACAATCACACATTCATTAGTTCAGAAGTCATAAAAATAACAGCAATCACATTTGCAGCCTTCGAGTCTTGACTACCGATGTTCAATTTCAGAGTTATGCAAAACATTGGCTGTTAAGCGTTGACAGGTCACGTTGAGGGCCGTCATCATCGCTTGTCATTGGATTTCCAAATTGGTTCCGTCGAGCTGTTGATTTTGTTGCGCTGATAGGTTTAGGTTTTTAGGCTGTGGGTTCTCCCAACTTGACAACTGAACCATTATTTATTGACCTGACAATGAATTTACACCATTGGGTCCAAGGTTATACAAATATCAGCATCAGCTGGTGCGCATGAAAGTTAGTGTTCTACGAGAATCAAGCATCTGTTTTTGCTGTGATTTCGGTAATCCATTAATCCCTTGAAGCATCTTCACGTTCATGTCGGCTCTTAGCAGTATGCTGCTGTTTATTAAACCGATATATCGACAATTAACGGCGTAGCAGCACTATTGATATGAGGCACTTATAAAGTTATGATGACATGAACGTAATAAGAAAACAAACGGGTTCGCATGTGGAGAACTATTCAGCTACAACTGCGCTCCTTAGAAAATATAATTCCCTAATCGTTCATTTATGCGAGAAGATAACACAACCGTCATTTCATTGTCGACCACGCTCAAATTGAGAGTGACAGAATCATTTCCTATTCAACCAAAACGCATATAATGCTAGTCGGGTCAATATATGGAAAAAAAGGGGTCAACCCCCAAAAAATTGCAAGAAAACGTTTCTTGGTTGTTTTTGGTTCCTGAACTTCTGTAGATTAACATACTAAAAGTTTACCAAACTCGGATGACCGGAAAGTGGGTTAATTAGGTAATTTCCAAGATGGCCGCCAAAATTATTAAAATGCTTGAATATTTTTGGCTGCCCATAACTCAGCCATTTTTCACCCAAAACTGATTATGTAAGTATGTTTTCTAATGTTTTTGAGGTCAACCTTTCACCTGAACCTGGTTTCTTTCATGTGTGACATCCCGATGGGGGTGCAATAGGGGCACCCCTACCCCAAAACTGGTATTTTGGGTACATATTAGGGAAACCTTATATTTCCCAATTAATTAAGGAATTGCAAGAACTATTGTTTCTTGGTTTTTCATTGTTTGAACATTAAGATAGCAAAGGTTCCCTAAAATTAGAGGGTAAATCTTGGTCAATTTTAGGATTTTTACCCCTGTTTGGTATTTGTTTGAAATGTCTCCTTGTTTCATGATTTGAGATTTCTCACACGAAAACGCTGTTATAAGCATGCTTTAGGAGTTGTTTTTTTTCCATTTCAGCTCAGTGTCATTGAGACAGAGTTCTGATGAAGGTGCCCTGTTCGTTAGGAGTAATCCTAGCTGACCCCCAACCCACCCCGCTAACCTTGAATGAGGCCACTCCCCCTCCATCCCGGCCCATGTTATCTAAAGCAATCACATTTCTAATTGGCATTTGGTTGTTACTGCCAGCATACAAGCCCTTATTATAATGACTAACAAGGATAAGGATACAGGTAAATATTGATTTTCAATGTAACATTTTACTAATTAGCTCTGCATATGATTACAGTGCTGCATCTTTCCTTTCATCAAAGACTTAAGATCAAAACAAAAGCAGCTCATTATTTCATTATCTCTTGTAAACACAATATTCCTTAAATCAACAAAAACAAACTAATCATGTAGACAACTCTAATATTACCAATTATCTTCTGCATCTCCTGGCCCTGAAGGTAGGTGAAACAAGATTAAAATAGGCCCATTTCAGGCCTGAGTAGATAGAATAGTCATAATGAAAGTGAAACCCCGTGGTTCAATGGCATGCCTACATTATATGGGAAGCCAAAGCTAGAAATATTCAAAATTGCCAGAAGCCTGCTATTGGAAGCTACTAATTTCAAAAGCAGTGAAAATTGTAGATAATTTGTTTCAGTGCTATCACAAGTTTAAAGGGTTCTACCCATGAAAATATATACCGTCCCTCTATATGGGATTAATCGGAAGGGAAAGGTCTTCGAATGAGCTGTGCCCACTTGTGGTTGCACACTCTTGTGTTTTATATGATTTCATTATATTCATGCTCTTACTAAAGGACTGTCTCGGTTGATCGCTAAGGCGACTGGAGAATGCATCTCAGTGCAGTGTCTGATTGCATTCCGATATTCGCAGCTGCTGGACATTTCAATTATATTAAGTCTGCATAACTCTACCTACAGTGCATGAATGAACTAGGTCACAAGCTTCCAGACATTGTTACAAAATTTAAAAACGGCCTACATGTTATTAGGAGGACAGACCAGTTCTGGGCAGGATTGGGATCGGATCTAACTATTGAACAGACTCTCATGCGTTCCCTCCAAAGAAGCGGTGGTCTAACCAGAGGAAGTGGCATGACAGAGTAACTAAGGACCATCTGGACACTGTCATCATCCGTGTCATCTGCGTACAACCTTGCGATGCAAGAGTTCTCTAAACAATCATTTACCTCAAGTGAACAGCACAAAGACGCCACAGTGCCAAGGGTGCAACGTGATCATGTGGACAGTACTAAACTGATGCAAAAATTAGTTGACTGCAATCCATTTGCTGAGGATTCTTCATTAAGAAATGTTGTGACTGGTGTAGTGGCCAACGCAGATGTCAATGTACATGAATATGGAGCTGTCGGCAAGGCCATAGTACAAAAAATGGTTGGGCAGCCAATATTCACTTATTCCTTTAAACGAAAGGACAAAGCCATGACTCTTGGTGACTCATCGTCAGTGAAAGTGAATACCGAACAAATGATAAATTCTGAACTCCAGAGATGTCTTGTAGTACAAGCTGGCGACTTGACACTGCAAGATATCATGGACTACGAACTTAGTCCATATCCTCCTGCCCTATTCGCGGCAAAACATGTGTTCCAGAAGGCTGACAAGCCACAGTTGGCTGATGCTCTACGGGATTACGCAAATGAATCCTCCAGCTCCAGCATGGCCTTTCTAACAGATTCGACGCCATATTCCAAACATTTTGTGCTTGACGGAGGCTCCTTACTTCACCGTCTGTCGTTGAAAAAAGGGATGACCTACGAGGAAATTCCCGAGGAGTATGCCAATCTCACCCTTTCCAAGTATGGACAAGCCACAGTAGTTTTTGACGGATACAGTGAAGAGCCTAGCATCAAGGCCAATGAACATCAGAGACGACAAACGAAATCACACCCGCTTGTGACTTTTGAAATGAATACCGTCTTTTCCTCTGGCAGAATGGAGGATTTCTTATCAAGGGACTCTAATAAACAGAAACTAATCCTCCTCATCGGTGACAAACTGAAACAGAGGGGTTGCGAAGTCATCAATTCGCATGGAGATGCAGATGTTCATATTGTGAAGGCAGCAACAACATCGAGACACAACTTTGATTGTGGAAGACACGGACCTTCTGTTTCTGCTTCTACATTACACTGAGAGGGACAGCAAGAAACTCTACTTTCGTTCGGACAAAAAGAAAGCAAACATGTATATGACATTGTCCGTCTGAAGGAACTCTGGGAAATGACATATCTTCACAGCTGCTGTTTGTACATGCTTTTGCATGTTGTGATAGCACTTCTAGGATTTATGGTATTGGCAAGAAATCCCTTTTCCAAAAAGTGATGAAAAATGATTCTCAGATAAGAGCTTGGTCAGGATGTGTGGCAACAATAGTTGATTCAGGATGCAAAGTCTTTGTTTCTTTGTTTGGAGGAAAAGCTGGCACATCTCTGGTAAACCTTAGAAATACATTGCTTGCTAAAAAGGTTTCATCTGCTAAATCATTTGTGAAGCCCGAGAAATTGCCCCCAACGGAATCTGCGGCAAAGTTCCACTCTCAACGTTCATTTTATCAGATCATGGTGTTGATGGGAAAGGATGAAAACATGGACCCAAAGGACTGGGGTTGGAAGTGTGAAGACAACATTTTGTTACCTGTTATGACGGACCAGAAATCGGCTCCAGAAAGGCTTCTCAAGGTTATCCATTGTAACTGTACAACAGGTTGTAGTAATACTCGATGTAGTTGCAGAAAGTACGGTCTTCCATGTACTTCTGCTTGTGGACCCCGCCAAGCTGAGTCATGTTACAATCCGCATAATAGTGATTCTACCATAGACGGTTCCGATGAAGAAGATTGTGATGATAATAACCATGCTGTGTTTTGAACAATTATATTGTGTAAATGACACTTGAACTTGATAAGAAAATTCAGGTGTGTACTATGTCAATTATTTGGGACATTTTGGTAATTTATGATGTGTGACGTATGGCGTATGACCATGACGTAGATGGTTCAATAGCCCTTCCAAGTTGTGGTTCCTTGTGTATGTACATCTGATTGATTATCAAGAGCCGAAATGTTGGTTTTCTACCAGTTCTGGCTGTCTTGATCTATTCAGCAACCCACTACGTCATGATGATGCAATATTACGTCATAGGGACATCCAGGTGAATTCATCATGACCTTATTTGAATCTAAGGTATCACATTTATATATGTTTGTAATACATTTATGGGGTCTAAAACCAACCATTAAAAAGTTTGCTGTACATTCATAATTCAATGGCGGCCATATTGGATATTATGTAATTTCACCACTTTCCGGTGGCTCAAATTTGGTAAACTTTTAGGATGCGCTTAAGTACAGCTAAATGAACACAAAAAGACAAAAAGACAAAAAAAGCTTTTCTTGCAATTTTTTGGGGGTCAAACCTTACTTTGACTCGCCTATGCCCTCGATAACTGTCTTTAACCAAATCAGACTACTGTCGGACCAATCTAGTGACTGTAATGTAATATCTCATAATGGCGAATTTAGGCGCTGAGGTCACCTCTCGTTGCGTTAACCATTCTAAGAAAATATCGACTGGTGTTATTCTCATATAAGTAAACCGTGTATGCATAAAACTCACATGCGTGCGATTGGTAAGCTGGCCAGTTTGCGTGCATGTTTATTTCCAGTTTTGCGCCAATCGAATATTTCCTAGCGTCATAATGAGAAGCAGCACAGCTTGGTAGATATGCTGCGTACGATGATCAAGTTGATGGGTTATATATCACAAGGTTTCCTCGCCTGAGCATTTTATCGACTACATTTGGGTGTACCGCTTGGCGACGCTGTTTATTTCGGCGCTATTTTTATCACGTTATAAACAACTTGGCAGCCAGCTTCGCTCGCTGATGAGCACGAATTCATCGACAATCGTCTAAGCAATGGCAATTTCACTATGATATGTAAATTCCTGTCGCAACTATAATGCTAATGCTGATTATAAGCAATTTCTAGAATACTAACAGGTTGGAAAACTATCATCGATCAGCTAGAAACTAGCTTTTAGAAAAGTAATCATCTTTTAGGGTTTCAAAGATAATATAACTTCCATAACATAGCTGTTTATACAGCAGCATAATCAAACTGAGATAAAGATCGACAGACCCATTTACGATTTGACCAAAGCATGTAAAGTGCCAGTGGGCAAGAAACTCGATAAATACCTTTTGCAAAATCAATCTTCTGGAGGGCGATGCTGAAGACTGTAATGGAATATCACTCAGGGACATTACAGCTTAGCGCCTTGTCATGCTGTAAGATCGGGTGATATATGTTTAGCTTGCAATAAACAAAAGCAAAAGTTTTGTTTTCTTCAAACCAATTTAAAAAGGTGTAAATTCAATTCAAACTGATATGCCATTCGAAATCCAGCACATCTCTATAATTTGATTAATATTTTTGGGCACTCACGTTAGGGACATTATGAGGTTGATATTAAAATATTTGGCATATTTGATGATTTCTGTATTTTTATGCATGCGTGTCATAGGGTCCTGAGCAGCATTATGCGGTGTATTTTGTCAGTTTAAATATAGCATGACACAGTCAAGTAGACACAGCACTCTGTCACTCTGATATAAATGCGCTAAGTATATGCCTTTGTCCGTAACGCTTCAGCGGTCTGCGACGAGCAATACAGAATAAGAGGCAATTACCCACGGAAGATCACGCCAGTGACGTTCTGACCCTTTGCATCTTTATGCAATCTATTTACACTGTCCAGTGCGCCCATTATGCATGACTATAGCATCCTAAACACAATCAAATAAATATATAGGTCTAAGATTCAATCACGGCATTATATCATAATTTCTTTTCGACGTGAAGTCAAAGAGTTTACAGCTATGCTGCGAGATCTCACTTGCGCCTCTGTCTGAGCAATTATGTGAACACGCTGCCAATGAGCACCGCGGTGGTCATAGCGGCTCTTCACACATTCATTCGTGTGTGTCGACACCTCGACCAATCGAAAGGCTACATATCTTTAACAGGCGCCGAGCCCAAACACGTTTGATCAACAGTGCCATGTGCTTTTGTTGATTACATAGTAGTGTCGCACGAGGACGGGTGTGTATTACTTCCTCAATATGCTGCTAGTGAGCCCTCTTACCATTTCCTCTATGATGAAATGTCTGACGAATAAAAGTATTAGATTATGGATTTCCGGGATTTTAACCATGGGCGGCTATGCAATGGTAATGAATCTTGTTCTACGAGTAACCGATTTAGAGACTTTGTTGTAACAATTTCATAGCGAATGCCGTATTTGCGAAGTAATTACTATCAATGCCATATTGCATTAATATGGGGCGAAAGTATTTAGACCAAGTCATCCAGTTGACTATTGGCGGTTGCAAAACATGCTGCAGCGTAACCTTGGAACTGACAGTATAATGGGATTGTTAATCCTAGCCGTTGCTCGTAGCTGTTCTGCAGCCGACTTGATGATAATACCGGTTTGTTCGATGATAGTATACATAGCAAAAAGCACCATGGATACAGGCACAGGAAATATCTGGTCAATTATATGCGTAACAGCGTCTTTGGCGCACATTAAAATAAACATATATATGATCTCATTACCTGATCTAGACAAGGTACATTATAAACTCGATGAAAATCCTTTTGCATAGCATGCCTCTTTATGATCATACTATAAACATACAGGGGTTTGCTATACTGCTTTGAATATATAAGGATTGCAGGACTGACATCGACATCGCAGACATCGATAGAATGTATATATATGTACGAAATAGTTGCATCAATTGCTGTTGTAAAATTCAAAATTGAGGAACCTGACAAACGGTAATGCCACAGACCATAGTGTGGTAACGCGTTGGTTAATCTTTTTTTCAATCAAAACGATACGAAAAGCATGAGAACCCAACAATAACCAATGTATTGCCTGATTACATTAATATCATTCCTTGGATAAAACCGGTAGGGGCACTATGATCTTAATATTCCCCATAAAGTAGCAGCTGATGTACAAAGGTCACGCTGGTAAAGTGCTTCATTCATCTCCCTTTACGCTGGCCTTCTAGCTCCGGCTCTGTTTATTGCCGCATTGAAGCAATATTATCACGCCGCGTCACGGCCATTACGGACGGAATATTCCTAGTAGCTTTTGTATCATGCATCTGCAATATTGCACTTATCATGGTGCTTTGTGCACCATAATGTTCCTGATGCTTACTTCAAGGAGGACTTCATTCCCAAACGGAGTAATACACATTGGATTGTTTGCTGAAATATGTTCGTTTTCTGCTTTACTAGTCATTGTGATCAGGTGCAAGACCTAAAAATGATGGTGAAACTCTTGCTTTGTCCGACACGCTTTGTTTTATTAAGGCACATGGTGATTACCCGATAGAACATTAAATTAGATACATTCCACATTATCATAACTAGATGGTTAAAAGAGGCCATTTTTTTACTTAATTAACTCGTCGTACATCAACTCACTGTTTTCTAACCATGTTTGATGAATTGCAATGTCGTCTCTTTGAAGCAGCCACTTGGAATATGGTTTTCTGTTTGCAAGAAATTTAGGTTAATTTTAAACACCTCGATCTACACAAGATTTACGATAACGCATTCAAGATATGTCACAGCATTAATCATCGTTTCTAAACACAGACCTGGTAAAGTGTTTCAGTTGCTACTGAAATATTCACTAGCATTTAAAGCCGACAAACATGACCCCCTGATAATAAACGCATAATTAGGTGTGTCAAACCTTAAATGGTTTGCCATGAATAAAGGACGTAGCGCATCGGCCCTGCATCGAGTCGCGTATCCAGCTGGTTACGGTTAGAATCTAGGTAACGATAACCCTCTTCAAACTGAAATATGACAAAGTGGTACAGCCATTATACAACATGTCAGCCTCCGCCCAGTATCAATGATTTTATAGTACATTCATTCTATTATCGCAATGAAAACGCTTCAATCTACCATTGCGATCGCATTATAGACTATCACACTGCTTTAATGATGCATGACGAAGGTGACACTTTCATGTACGGAAAACCAGACGTTTCACACCGGGCGTTTTTGTTCTAAAAGGTTAAGATCACTCCGATTATGTAAGCCCAGCTTGCTCCAAACTCAAACTAACCCCCAACTAACGACGTTGTAGTTGCATTCTAACATAATAGCAATGGATCAGAGGGCCGGGCAAACCAAGTGCTTCAACCATACTCTACGAAATGATAACATATATATCCGTCATATCGACGAATATGGAGAAGGGTACATTTCAACATGAAATGCAGTGTGTTATAGACAATAATGAGTTAGTAGCCCCGTTTGATACATTAGTTAATGTCCGTGGTTCATTAGACAAAGCAATTAAACATGGAGTCCTATATACCTTGACATGCAAGATATGTGGGACAAGCTTTCGTACACATTCGTCATTACTACCGCCAGGACGGAACTAAGAAGAATAACTTTTTCCATCCAGTCATAATCCCATAGGACTGGCCACTGATTACCATAGTATAATGGGGGCCTTCGTTGTAAATCAAAAGTAGACTTAGGTGTCACTATATTGGTTAAGTGCGTCCATAGGGGTGATACCGATATGTAATTAACCATATTTCGTTCATGTACCATATTTGTGAGACCCTGTATCGAGTTGAATTGTGACATTTCATCGCTGAAGACTATTCAAATATGACGGCTGCCAGTGGTAATGGATTTCATGTGGAATATCAATGACGCCACTTGACACCTAAGTCCGCTTTATACCGACAGCACTTCTCCAAAACGCCTGACAGTTTTTCTCCGTTGTGATTGACATCATGCAATTTATATAGGCAGTTAAATGACAGGGGTTCCACTAAGTCAGACTGATATTGGACTGTTTGAGTATTGATAGATGGGCAGGTTTCGTGTGGTAATAAACCACAAGAATGAAAGTGCACTTCATAGGAGACATATCCAATGTGTCAATTACCCAAATTGCTGAGGATTACGTCGTCTTAAGCAAGCAAGCTAGCTACCAAAGAATATTTGAATGCAAACGTCAGCTATTGTTCGTGTTAAAAATGCACCTGCCGATTTCCCTGAGCAGTAATCTAGTTTATATGATAACGCAGTTAAATAACTGTGGCAGCTTATATTGCTCGAATCATAGCAACTGAAAGTCCTTGAAAAGTAAAGATCGTTCGTTTGTTGCTCGGTCTAAAAACGAAGCTGGTCACACCTTATCCTAAACGCTAAATGTATGTTATAGACGTTAGAGGAACTAACACATCAGTAGTATTATAACAACTTGTGTCATTATATTCAAACAACAAGAATAGAGTTACCTTATCGGACGTGGAACTATTATTGGTCGTTTGTGTGTCCGTGCATCGTAAATAAACAAGAACAATATGGTCGGTAATTCACTAATTGCCGTGAAGCGATAACACCTCTGTTTCAGACCCGGGCTTAAATAGACATTCTTATGTACACTGCTGAATGCATTATTTTTTCTTCCTTGTGTGCTAGAGGATATAAGCATATAGGAATAGCAAAATGTCCCTAAAGCCCCGCTGCACTATAACTACTCTCAAGTTACTGATTCTGAGTGATTAGCACTGACGCTTATGCAGGCGGCTGTCCTTCCAGATAGTCCTGCAACCTCTTTTATGACTGCTATCTTTATTCTTACATTATTTATCCAACTGCCAGACCTAACTATGATATTCCTGCGCTTGTGAATCGTACCTAGAGCAACTTAAAGATAACGCGCCGTCCGTGTGATCATCGCATAACGTCAACAAATGATGTTGTAAACGACTTGTGTGGGCCCCGTAGCACTACTATTATGTCGTGAATACATTCCATCACGACGCTTCAAAACGGGCAACCGCTTAAGGCTGGCGATAAATCAGCGCATAATGTGCAGGACGTATTTTGTTAAATAAAATCTTAAAGGCTATTGTCCGAAAACCCTTAAATAAAGTCACAATAACCACTTGAATAGTACACTCACCGAGGCTGTTATCGTCATTCATGGCAGTTACCAGCAATCGCAAATGGGATGTGTGATAACGGATGAGAAATTCGAACCTGAATGCCAATCTGTCAAATGAGTATTTTAGTCATTGCGTTTTAAGGTGAAGCGAAACTCCTATCTGGTTGCTGCGCTTGCATATAACTACCTACAGGCATACCCTCGTGTAAAGTAGAGCTTCTTAGCAATATAACGCGTATGTTGTGGTGAGTTATGTGCAAAGCCAAATCTCCAAGATTGCATAAAACTGGGACAAAAACATCCAATACCCTCATGCCTCCACTACTGACTCCTCTTCCTCCAACAAGGTACAAACAGATACTTCTATAGAAGTGGTAAGCTGCCTGCCACTTACCTACTCTGGTTGGTCAATTGTGTCGAGTTGAATTTACGTCCTTGCGGGAGAAGAGCCCCAGTATAATGTCTGCAATTCTATCGTTTGCGTAATTTGAACAGTAGTCAATTAGTGCGGAGTGGACAGATTTCCAGTAACAAACAACTGTATGGCCACTTGATATTTAGAAGGCAGCTTTGTGTTTACTGTCACAGCCGTGCGTTGGAAACTTCGAATCAACAACCAGTACAAAATTCAATATCTGAATTTGTTGGGCGGATTAATCGATTGGTCTTATCTTGTTCTAATGTATAATGGAACAAAAGCACAAGTGTAGCCAATGTACTAAATGAAGTATTACTTCACAAAGGCGATTGGGGGACGTACAAACCCATATGTAATATCTTGTTTTTCTAGACAAAACAAAAACACTGGCTATTGCGTCGTTCATCACATTACCTTTGACAAGCATTCGCACTCGCACGCTAATTGTCAGACAACGCACAGTTTCGCAAGGCAAACATCGCATCGTGTCGTTAGGAAATAAGGCTGTTGCGATGCGGGAATTACACTTCTGTTTGTAGAAACCTTTGACGACTGTGCCGTATATATGTAGGACTTCACAGGCTACCATGTATGTTTTGTATTCCAAACAACTAAACTGGCGATATGTTGTTGTTGGCCATAATATTCAGCTTTTGATTCTTGATATTCATTACAACCATTACAATTATTGCGTTTTAAAACACCTCTAGGAAGCACTCGCTGAGAAAAGATATTAAATAAACTAGACTATGAGAAAGTTTTATTACTGGCTACCTCATTTGGGAATTAAATCACCTAGAATGACAATAATGCAGTATTCACCAGTTGCTTACGGAAGCTACAACAGTGGGAGACATTTAGCTGACTGTGATATTGCAGCTTGCTTTGATCACCATGGTCAGCATTGATTCCACTAAAGTTTGGTAGAGCAAAGCTCTCTTTCTATATATAAGATAAGTGACTTCCTCCCGAGTATGGAGCTTGGTGTTAACAATGTACCGCAAAATGGGGAGCACTTCCACTCTGTATCAGCGTGCTTCCTGCCTTTTCAGATGTACATAATATGCCCACCAAAGAAGTGTTTCCTCTCATGCGCAATTCGTGTCGGGTGGAGTGTTGTAGCAGAAAGGCAAATGTGTGCAGCGGTATATACCAACTGCTGTTACATAAAAGATCACCGCAAGATTTCAAGTTCTAGCTAATGGCGCGAATTGACACTCCCTGGATCAGGAAGTTACGCAAACAGATCTCTTCTTCCTGACGAATTGTTTGACAACAATCTGATATTCCAGCGTAATACTAACAAGCTTGATCGCCTGAGATTGTTAATCACGAATTAGTTTTCGTGGAGTGGAACTAGTTTGTACTTAGTCGAATTGATGATCTGGCAAAAAAACATTTATTCAATTATATAACTATGCTCGCAGGAATTTGTCATTTGGATATTTTATCATTATAGTAAATTTGTATCTAAAGCCATTTAATGCTTTGTATACACCATAATTAAGTAAAGCCGACCATACCCAATTGATGTTACCTGTCAGGCTAGGGTTAAATAGTGCAACTGCGGGGGTGTATTCAGGGACACAAATTGCCTAGGTTCAGATAGCAGCTAGATCAGGCCTTCAGATCTATGCGCTGGTTGATAAAATAAACCGTTCCCCTATTTAAACATGTACACACAATCTTTTAATACATGCTTGCATCAATGTTAAGTCGAATTATACCTTGTAACGTGCCAATAAGTAATTAATAAAACAGCATTCTTGAGTTTCCTATTGGAGGATAACGGGCGCAGCATTATGTGATTTTACAACACATATACTACCAATATGTTAAGTTAAACTTATTCTAAACTGGATATATCGCTTAAATCAAATCAATGATGCATTCTAGCGATAGAAGTGAATTAGAGCAGGTTAAGCGTTCATTCTGAGTAGAAACATAGCGTAATTTGTTTCTAGTTAAGAAGACAGTGAGAAATACAATTTACCCGCAGTGAATGTTATCGTTCTTCTAACTTTATATATGAGTAGCTTTATTAATGTTGGTTCGTTCTTTCTATCTCCCGAGTCTTTGCAATGAAGCATCATAGGGAAATTTTACCAATTGACGCTAATCTTCATTCATATGCTTTCTGCGAGATTGGTCATTAGGACATCTAACATAGTTGAAAATTATTGAATTAAGAGACTGCTGGTAGTTTAAATGCGTGCAGAGTTAAAATCTATACTATCCCATAGCGCCATAAAAAGGACTAAATTATTGTTTAAGTGATTAATTATGAATAGTTCGTCAATGGTAGACATAACTCATGAGTGATCACGAAAGAGATTACACTATCAACCAATTGTTTACGCTTCTAAAATGCTCGTGGTTTTGATCAGTACGACATGACTGCATTAAACATTTTGTTATATGAATTAGATCACGGTGCTGTCTGACATTTAAGAAGCATAATCCGATTAAAAGCGGGATTAAAAGAGACATTCATACAGCAAATGTTGGTATATGACGATTTACAATATGTTGCTTCCTGCTTGCAGCATTTGCGATACGAGTAACGATCTCTGGCCATATTTTTTCTGCTCACAACCCACATTTTATTAAATTGTTCATGGCTTCACAATAACAAGGTAATGCATCACTTTAAGGAGAGCAAGGCTGGGCTGACAATACCAAAAAGCAATGAAAAACATAGAGATGCTGATGTTGCTATGTTATCAATGATGGGAACCATTACGTAAATACATTGATTTGTGGTAATGCAAATCAATGGTTGCCAATGCAGTCAATGAGGCTGCACGCACATCTTTCAATGATATTACTGAACATGATCAGGGAAAAATTAGTTCAACGCTAAGACGTGCATTTTTCAACGTGATTAGTAGCGAGTATATCTGTGGTAAATATTTAAATCTTAAAACATATCACATGTGAGTTTAGTGCAAAATGCAATCCGACTTTGACCTGTTTCTCGATGCGATTGGTCGATTCGTCCAAATTCGGGCGTCACCCTGCCGAGGGCCCGCCACTAAACTATTTACACAGATATTTGACGATGAATCAGGAAATACGAAATATCAATGAAAAAAAAAAATTTGCACTGATCAGCTGAAATGTACACTGAGACCCTTATAGTGTAATTGATTCTTAGCTCTCAATATAAAGCTGCATAATACGGCAACAGTGACTCGATGGCTTATATGTTAACAGTTTAGTGCAGTATGTATGCAAATCTTACCTTGCCTTTATGAGGTCCGCAAATGGATCAGCAACATGTATGAAACCAAGGTTACTGTATATAACAGCAATTTGTCCTCTGTTAACCTGCTCAGTTGTATATATTTATAACCCCATTACGGCGTAGGACATTGTCATCATTGTCTGGTAGCTCACACAAACACAGCATTTGAATTCGTCGTGGTTGAGCCAAATGATTTTGAATGCATAATTTAATCTTCTAAGAACAATGAAAATAAATTGATGATGATTGATATTGATGTTGCCTCCATAAAGCTTACACTGGAGCGGCTATTTCAAAAATATTATGGGTTATTATAATATTATTGTAAGCTTTTTCTGGGAAAAAAATTTGCAAGCTATTCGTTATCGAACAACATTATAAAAGAGAGGCATTTATTTCTACAACCAGCCATAGTTTGAATAATATATCGGATTTTCGATTCCCTGACATGACACTGTTTAAATTGAAAAGATTGAACCTGCGCAGGATGGGATGATTCGTCACAGAGCCACCCAGTGACTCGTGTATACACTTACATCCAAATATGGCTTGTGCTATGCCGTTCGACATACATTGCGCTTTTTAAGCTTTGTAGATGCATTCAAAAGATTTGGTTCTGGCCGCACAAGCTGTATTTTGATCGAGCTGCATACCTACTCAAACCAAAAAGAGAAAGTTGTGTGGCATTCAATGCGAGCGAGATGATAGACGACATGAACTAGCCCAGCGTCATTCTCTGGGGCTACACAATTTGAGTAAGGCAAAAATACATAGCAAATGTGGAATAAATTTGGCGTTCGATTCGAAGCTGATTTTCTCTCTGCATTACATTCCGCAACATTGTGCATTATGAAATATGATGGCGAGAATTCTATTATTACTTATTTGGACGCCACACTAGTTCAAGCTATTTGCCTTGGTTCGCATTATATTGACCAGAGATCAGTGGCCGGGTTTGGAAACAGTTTAAGCTTACATAGCGTAATTCAACTCTTTAATATATAGAATAAATTCTCAAAGTAAGCGGTTTCACAAGAATCGATGTTCTCTGCTTGTAATATAATCTCATGCATAGCAAGGTAACTTTACAGTTTAAGGATGCATTGACGCTAGATTCCTTATTTCCGCGCAAGTTCATCGGGTGGAGATTCACCGGTGGCAGATGTCATTTCTTGCATTAATCGGTAAGTGAATGACCAAAGCATAACGATTATAGATCAGTAAAACTGACTAGCAGATTTGTTTCTCCAATTGCGGTTTTCATGCCTAGCATGTTTTGCACTTGCGTGCTCATTTGTAGCTGTTATCGACTACAAAGGACATCACGAGATGAATCATCGCAGCGACATACATATTGTTGATTACTGCGGACCTGTATCACAGGCATGTGATATTTAATAAGGATCTGCTTCCAATCAATGTTCAAAGCACAGCGTTGCAGTAAACCATATCCCACTTTGATCATTGCCTGAGTTTATCATTAGCTTATATCATTTGAAGAAGCCACTTAGTCGGCCACTTCCCAACTACAGAGAGATTTTTCAAAATAAATAATGAAGCCTATGAAGTGATACAATCAGGCAGCATCTGTAATTATGATTATGTTTTAAAGCAGATTTCGTCTTTATGTGTTCACAATGTTTAAATGGTGTGCTCTCACAACTCATATTACGCAAGCTTGTCAAACCCGTAAGCAATCACCATATATGATCAGACATTTTCCATCTCAGTGTTTTTATTATTATCATTCATATCAAAATACATGACTGATTCCCAGTCTTTATCATTATGGTATTGACATATATAGTTTAAAACTGTTTTCGTATTGCCGATGATAATTGATGTAACACAAGCGACATTGAATATGCTTGGAATTATTAGCTGTTTTCTTCGGGTTAGTGGAAAACATGCTTTAGCTCGACATGAAGATGTGTCGACCTTCTGCATTTTTGGTTCAGTAGGAGCTAGTTAGTTCTGCCAAATCGGATATATGTGCACGCCCACAGCGCAAATACAAAGTGTGAAAATATTTGAAAATATGTCGACAATGCACTTAATATAGCTAAAGTTTTTCATGACAAAATGATCTATGTATCGAAATAGCTGAGTTTAGATTTTTCAAGCGTGTGCTTTCAAAGACTTTATACACGACATCGGAATACTTTTTCAAGAAGAGTATGCAATTTGATTCGTTGAGGGCTTCCCCTATCCCTGTGCATGGGGAGCTTAAAAGTGCATTTAAATGTTTGCGAATACGTTATGTTAATTTCAACCTCTTGTATGCTATTACAAATCAGCGGCAAAATAATTATACCTCGCCCCTCAAATCACTTATCGTTATGTAACATGGCATGTGATTGACAGAACCTTGATTTGTGTGCTAAGTATCAAGTTCTATTTTTTCTTCAACTTTAAATGTATGAACTTTTAACAATTTCTGTTAATCACAATAATTTTTCGATATTATCTCATATTCAAGTTTATAAAACCTGACGCTTTGCTTATTGAAATGTTGAACCCACTGCTCGGATCAAGCATGGTAGTATATATGCATCATTAAGAAATTGGGCGAGGCTAAAAGAGGTACAACAAACCAACAACTAAGAGCATGCAGCACTTGGGGCTATAGAGAATATTTGTCATTCGTAGCCTGGAATCTATTTCTTTGTTCCCATAAATAATAATGATACATCTCTGTTGACTCAAGAGCACCCTGAAGCATTTTCAGTAATTTCGCTCTTAAAAAAAGCACTTTAGTGTAAGGAATATGCAATGACAAATAACAATCTAGGACTGGCAAGGTGTAGATACACACGACCATGAGGTGAAATAACTCTGATATCCGATGCAGGGTGATAAATGATAACCAAAGTATTTTAAACAAATACTCTGCCTCTACGCTTTGCTGGCCGTTTCATGGGCTTGCTTGGTTGTCAGCTGCTCTTCACCTGTTGGCTCTCCAGTTGTCCAAATGTCATGTTACTGACAACCCAATTGAACTCATCTTGAACTTTGTTTATCTTTATGTATGCACTGTGGGTTCCGCTTGGGAAGATACGGCATAAACTAATTATGCTAAACTGAAAGGCACCATTGCAGGTAAGCATTTCGTTAAGTTAATCAAAGTTTTCCTGAATGTTAGTGGATGGCCAAGCTATATGTACTTTTACCAGTTGGTTATGCATAGCAAATACAACCAACGGAATCGTACAAACGTAATCCAAATAACCGGATTCACCGTTTGGACTTGGTGTAATGGAATCATTCCGCAAAATATTTTTCCACGGCAAAATGTTGATTATTTTTTTTAGAGCAGACCAATTGAAATATTTTATGCAGCCAAATTACTTTTCAAATTTTTCCATGATGCATGAATGTGTGATGTTGAACATGAACAATGGAGGATCATTTGCAACGATACATATTTTCCCGGCCTACGCATACGAAGTGCCAGTGCCCTGTAAGACTAGCAATGTTGTGTTAAAAACGCTGATGTGAAGTAAACGATTCAATTTTATAGCGGTGTCTTTACACTCCAGACATATAAAGCTATACAAAAGCAATATGTCTTTGTCTTTCGCATCACACAAATAAATTTCTGCATCGGCAAATTAAACCGCAAGGATGAGAACATTTTGTCACTCATTCTAGTGATGCGATTCAGTATAGGTGGCTTCAGATCTCCTGATATGATTCAGACGGTGTTATATTGCCAACCATGGTTAAAAGAAGCATTTAGACTATCTCAATAGCTTTCTCAATGATCTATAATGGGTTTTACAAGATGACAGGTGCGTGTGCAATACCGATAATTTGTGATAATTATTCATACACCAGGAGAAAATCATGACTTCATAAGTTTGCTGAATAACCATTAACAAGAACCCTACCAGTGTTGAACGTAACAGCTCCTAATAAAACTAATGAATTCATATCATGTTATATATTGATCATTCATAACATTTGTTGTAACCCTGCGATAAACGCTATCTATTCATGTCTTTGCTCTGACCGTTTACATGCATATTTCCCAAACATTACATGGCGCCTGTGACTTATGATCTCGCCTCAATCAGGCACCTTCTACATCGACTTCCGTCCAGTAGGCGCTACTTAATGGTGATCAGTCAGCTATTTTGATTGGTAATGGATACACGTTGCGGGGAAATCTGCTATCTGTTGCTCGTTTGCCTGGCCTTATGTACCAGCAGTTAGTCCTAGTTACGGCGCATCGTGGCAAGTGACGATAAGAAATCGTAGGGCCATTTGTCGCACCCTGTCATGAATAATGGATTTGCTCAACAGATGGTATCGGACATCGTCGCTTAGTGTAACTTGTTATTGGAGATGTTTTATTTGAAGCAGCGAGCAAAACTAATGAACCGGTCACCTCAAGGACACATCCTTTGGAGTAGATATTCAATAGTGATAGTTATATTGCGAATGACCTGTGCTATGCATTTATTGAACGAAACAAAATAGAAATGACAATATAAGTCAACACGCTGCGTAAGTCGCAGTATGGCAAATGTGGTTATAATCGGCCCAAGGCTTCGAATGTAAGTAAATATCGATTCTGGTAGTCGACAGTTTGGTAACTATTATTTCCGCTTTATGGAGGCCTATAAGATTACATAAGGTAAGTAGCGTGCCTTTCTTCAAGGCCGAGGTGCTTACGCTGGTTTTATTCATTGGTACTGAGACTATCACGGAGGAAGGAAGCTAATTGATCAGCACTTATTGGAAACCCAAGCTTCGAAGGAACAGGTCTGGACGCACAACGGCGAAGTGATTTGCTCTCTAGCGATTTACTAGGCGAATGCTAAGTAAATCATATAATTTTCTCTTGCCTATTATCGTTATTCGATTTCTACTGCGATTTCAGTCGTTATGATCGGTTACGAGACAAGACTGATATAAGATGCATACTCCAAGTAGCTGATTTTATTGGCTCGTTATTCTAAATATGGCTAGTTATGATTTATTGTACTTACAATACTATTATTATATAACGTATTATTTGTCTCATTGGCATAATACATCAAAAGTCAGAATGTTTGTTAACAGCGTTGCGCATGCATATTCACTGCATGAGTAAGAATGCAGCCTTTCATCTCCCTTCAGAGACGGTTGTCACACCCAAGAGGAAGCAATGCTACTTTCGCCTCGCCGGTATTTGTCAATCATCTCTAACGAGGCTACGTTGTATGTGCTTAGGCGTTTAGACAAGCATATCGAAGTGGTAAAAATAAGATTGGTTGATGCATAGAGCCTACCATGGGAGCTGTACCAGTGATAAATCACAACTCTGCAACCCAAGTAGTCAGCTCGGCAATCGCCTCGGTCGTTCTAAACGGGAGAATCAAAGGGAAACTTTCGACAATTAAACTTAATTATGCACTTAGCAAAAGCAGAGGTAGGTGCAACCTTTGTTGTAGGTTGAGTGACAAAATATCGAGCGTATGAATTCGAACAGAGGCAAGACGGACCATACCTTGAACCAGCTTGACTGGATCGCTGACTTTCTTTTAACACATTATAGTTATCTCTTTGGCAAGCCCGGATGCTTACATCCATGAAAAGTTGTTTTTCTTAAATCTTAATTCATAAACCACGTAAACAAGACATGATATATTGTCCAATTTAACTGCACGTGTTGATCAATTATCGCAGCCACAAAATACGATGCGAAGTATTAGGTCTGCTAAGATTTGACATTTATTCAAATTTATGCCCAATAAACACCAATGAACAGATAATTTTTATGAATTAGCGTGATTTCATATTGACAGAACGGACCGCTGAGAACCACTTGTCTTCCTTGAGCACCTCACACTGCAGACACTAATGCGACTCGCACTTGTCTCCAGATAATCACAACAAGGAGTTGTACCATAAAAGTTATTTAATGCTTGGCATTTACTTTCCTTCGTAAATATAGCCTCTGCTAAATCGATCATTATACTACAATAGCTACAAAGACCTGCGAGCTAGATAAAGCGGTGTTCTCAACTGAATTAGCTGTTCTTTAATGTGATAATATATCAGATTATTCACCTCAGTGTCGCATTGAATGAACTGAAAGCCAACATATATTTATTTAACGATCGAGTTAAATAGCAACTGAAAATAAAGGGCACATTTGAACACAATAAGCAGCTTTGTATACATAAGCCACATCATCGTGTAGGTTAACGATTGCAAATATTTGGAATATTGATGGAAATTGGCTTAACGTTTGGGGCACGCTTAAGATAACGTAGACCACAGTATCGATTCGGGTTGTGCATCACAGAGTAATGCGCATTAGCGAATCGTTTGTATGTTAATATGGCTCTATAAAGAAGCCAATAAGTTAAACTAATATGTTAGGTAATCAGTTAACAGCATACCTACAAACCACCACAGACAAGTAAGTCCAAAGGAAATATAAACTTATCCTAGCATCCCCTTCTTTTTTTGATTGTTCTGCTGCTTGATTCATTACCAGAATTCGTGCGGCGAAATCGCCATATTGCGTTTCGATTACTCGATAATATTTGTATCTCATTCACATTTCGATACCATCATATGAATGCACTATATTGTCTGGTTTTTAGTAAGCAACATTTACTAAATATGTCTGACAAATCTAGCTGGATAACAGAGAGAGAGAGAGAGAGAGAGAGAGAGAGAGAGAGAGAGAGAGAGAGAGAGAGAGAGAGAGAGAGAGAGAGAGAGAGAGAGAGAGAGAGAGAGAGAGAGAGAGAGATTTATTTATTTTTTTGCAATAAGTATAGAGAATGTTTAATTATAGTAAATCAGTGTCGCAGAACATAAGTTCTGACCTATGTGCTCCTCCTATTCATCCTTGAATAGTAACACAGTCTTCAAGAAACATTACAGTTACCACTTGGCATAGTAGTAACTACCAGTATAGACTGGGGTATTCTTGCGAAACTGTGTCCGACATTGTCGCACATAACGCACTAAGGTACGTCTTGTATGGTAAGTATTGACATTTGATTGCAAAGTGAACATGTTATTGGTCATATGGCAACATATTATGCGTGTATTAATGAATATCGTCCACAATCTACTTCACGTATAAATCAATGGCCTTCATTTGTCATACTTTTGTTGCATTTGCAAATTAAATCGAATAAAAATCTGTTGGAACTTGATTAATAGGGTTGCATGACAAGCACGGCTAGGTTCTCAGGAAAATTCGAATTATCACGATTTTATGCCCAACATGTGGTTTTACGAAATCATTCGTATTTCAAGTACATTTTTTATACTTATATTACGCCAGCTATGTGAGGTATTATCTTCATATTTATTCATCAAAATAGGTTAAGTCCCCGCCAACCTACCCCGTAAATATTTTCTCGGGCGTCTCCCGAGGCAAGAAGCTGCTACCTTTACCGGAGGATTTGTCCAATCCGTCTTTTCTAGTCTTTTTTACGAAGTAGTTTGTCAAGTTTCTCGCCGAGCGAGTGTTGGAGATCAAAGGCAGCTCAAAACCTACATCTTATGATGTTGTGTCTTGTATGCTACAGTCTTTGATTGATATGATGAATTTATTCAGCGGTTCAAAGACAAATAATAAGTTCTGCTTTAGGCTCAAGTCCTTCCTTATGATACACCGTTATACTGGTGTGGTGATCGATGGTCCAATTTGTCAACGGCATGTTTTGGGTTCAGATCGCCATTGTGAAGTCATCTTTTGGCTCATTTGCAAGTCATTCAGCGTGGACACGCCGTGGAGGCAGCTAAGTCAACCAGCGAGGCGCTTTCACGCGGTAAAATGCATTTAATAGCCATTATATGGTCTGGCGGCTCCTCGCTAACAGAATCTTGTGCAGTATGCTCTGTCATAAAACGTTTATCAAAGACGCAATAGTTATTTGCAATTTGTGCGATTTACACAATTATATATTCATTGCTTAGACCATGTAAATAATTCCTCTTTCTTGTATGTCAAGAAAACAGTAGAAATGAAACGGTATTGTTACTTCCGCAGAAGCCGCCATATTTTACTTCTAAAATTATTACCACTGAATAAACCTCCATATTGCTAGTTGCAATCTTTATCGATGGTATTCCGACGCATAATGACAGTGTTAATTTAATAGCTAAGCTTTCATCAATCATCACGTAGTAAAACGCTCCTCCACACTTATCATTCTTTGGCAAAGGATACATGCATGCATGCACCATTGTCAACAATATTTTAGGATGCCTTTCTTCGTCAGCATATCCAGCCAATGTAGGTAAAAATTGTACCCAAATGTGTCTCTTGTTTGGACATAAATCTATAGTTTATTGTTACCTATATTCATTTTGGGATAATGAACACAAGTAACCAGAATCGATTCCCTGCATATCTCTTTTGATGGAAAATTGATGTGAATTTTATTTCTCCATAAAGTTTCCATTCCCGCTCTGGTAATCTCGTTTTATCCCGCTTGAATTATGCTCACCAGGGATTATTACGTAAAACAAACGGTGCACGATTAGATAGAGTTACAAGTTATTTCAAAACTGATGACGAACATGTATTCTTATTGCATCAAAACTACTAATCTATTTATTGCACTACCCTACGCAAACAAGAAACTTGGGAAGTACTACTAGTATTTCCTTCATTGCCCAAGCCGATAATCTAATAGGTGTGCATATACGTCGCATATGGTTATCCCAGCCTCACGCTTGTTGTATGTTCACTATCCAAGAGCTTGAATCGGCTGGCGCACTGTTTTATTGTCTTTATGCACGAAAACGGTCAGGAAAGAATGTATCATTGGCCAGGGACTAGTTGGTAACCGTGTACATATTGTTAGCACAGACTGAGTGCTAAGCTAAGAAATGACACACAGCAATCTTACAATACTAGACAGAGCTTGTTCTCTAACGATAATGAATTTTTGCGTTGAGAAGAGCAAATGATATCGGTCATCGATAGTGAAGTTTGTGCTCATTTATGGCGATATTGGCAATGTCATTGTTGGCTAATCATGAACGGTAAGAACGTATTATAATGGCGAACTGCAACGAATAACTAATATGTAATTGCTACGTCCTATTACATTACCGCTAGTGAGAACAATCTAATGAGTGCTAGACACAAGCATGGCTTGAGCTACAGGTTACAGCGTCTTCATGTGCACCGATTGCACATGCTCAGCGTAACTGAAATATCATCTGTTTCATGGGATGTACATGTCTGGTAAGATAGATTTCTGTATAAGCGATATGCCAGAGGTGCAAGCATATGCTTCAATACCCTTCACCAGTAGTTGCTGATGTATCTGCTGCTTGTACCGGAGGCTAAGTGAATTATAGCTGGCCGCATCATGCATAAACATGACCGCCAATCTGCTATTGGTACTAGGCGTCTACGGCTACGAAGAAGAGGAGTGTCTGGACTTTTGTATTATACACGAGGCTTACAAGCGGCGTCATAAGCTACGACTCTAGATGCTCGACATTATTTATAGAAGAAATTGCACATGCGTCAGGCAACCTCTATAAGATACATTAACTGCACTGGAAATTTATACTCTTGGATTGTTGGTCTAGCTTTAGAGGGAATGTGCATGCCATATTAGATATATACATTTGAAGTAGATAATGACATCGACGAAACCAGATATGCGGTTCCGAACGCAGGAAAATTGTTACTGCGATAAATATATAATCGAAAAAGACGTAAAACGCCTTATTTGTTGAACATTACTCAGATCAGCAAATTCTAAAATCACATACGTCAACACTACAAACGAAGTCTGCGAAGTCAACGCCCAAATTTGTTCACGGTTGGTAACGTGGTTTCTATGGAAGCTGATTAGGGCGGTTGAATCTGGGTTCATGCATATGCGTCATGTCCGGTTGACCTAGGTTCACGCTCGAAATACCGCTTCGCTACAAAGAACGTTAAATATATATTTTATTTATTAGGCCAATAATTTCAACGCCATTCGATCCACATCGATTCGTTCAGTTTACTCCCAAAGATCTTATTTTAGGTGTCATGGGCTCTTTACGGCTAGTATAGGCACGTGCTACGTTGTCAATGTCGGGGATGTTTACCAAACAGACAATTCAGCCGTTAAAGTCTATATTCCAAGTTCATTTAAGTGTGTTCGGTCGTTCGTTCCCAATAGGAGGGTATTTCCTCTGATGCGGACATTCCGATCCATCGACTGCTGAGTACATATGGGCGCATGTGTGCAAGCACATGCTTGAATACACCGCTTGTTCTTTCATGGGAAGTAAATGGTTTGCCAATCTGCGTAGTAAGATTTATTGATGCATGCTATCCAACCCACTAGACCATAAGCGAGCCTCCCAACGGCAAGACTGGCATTGAACATTCATGGAGTATGAATGAGCTACGTACCTGCAACAGAAATCGAATGAATGTGACAAAATGCAAACTACAAAGCATATCTCACAGTTGCTCAATTAACACAAAACATAGAGTACATATTTCAAAACAAATTAATTATCTGTGTCCGACATTGTCGCACATAGAACGCACTTAGGTACGTCTTGGTATTGGTAAAGTATTGGACAATTTGATTGCAAAGTGAACATGTTATTGGTCATATGGCAACTTAATTATGTCGTGTATTATGAATATTCCGTCCACAATCTACTTCCCGTATAAATCAATGGCCTTCATTGGTCATACTTTTGTTGCATTTGCAAATGAAATCGAATAAAGTAGCTGTTGGTAACTTGATTAATAGGGTTTGCATGACAAGCGCGGCTAAGTATTCAGGAAAACTTCGAATTATCACGATTTTATGCCCACATGTGTGGGTTTCACGAAATCATTCGTATTTCAAGTACATTTTTTATACTTATATTACGCCAGCTATGTGAGGTATTATCTTCATATTCATTCATCAAAATAGGTTAGTCCCCGCCAACCTACCACCCCGTAAATATTTTCTCGGGCGTCTCCCGTAGGCAAGAAGCTGCCTACCACCAATTTACGCGAGGATGTTGTCCAATCCGTCCTTTTCCTAGATGCCTTTTTGTACTCCTTATGATACACCGTTATACTGGTGTGGTGATCGATGGTCCAATTTGTCAACGGCATGTTTTGGGTTCAGAACGTCATCTTTCTTGTGAAGTCATTCAGCGTGGACACACCGTGGAGGCAGCTGACAAGTCAACCAGCGAGGCGCTTTCACGCGGTAAAATGCATTTAATAGCCATTATATGGTCTGGCGGCTCCTCGTTAACAGAATCTTGTGCAGTATGTTCTGTCGTAAAGCGTTTACCAAAGTCGTAATAGCTGTTTGCAATTTGTGCGATTTACACAATCATACATGCATTGCTTAGACCATGTATATACTTCCTCTTTCTAGTGAGTCAAGAAACAGGCATGCACCCTTGTCAACAATAGGCATGCATTTGTGATATTTTGCCTTTCTACGTAAGCATATACAGCCAATGTAGGTTAAAATCGTACTCAAATGTGTCTCTTGTTTAGACATAAATCTTTATATTAATTGTTACCTATATCCATTTCGGCATAATGAACACAAGTAACCTGAATCGATTCCCTTCATAATTTTTCATGGGGAATTGATGTGGTGAATTCTATGTCTCTATAAAGTTTCCATTCCCGCTCTGATAATCTCGTTTTATCCCGCTTGAATTATGTTCACCAGAGATTTTTACTTAAAACAAATGGGCACGATTCGAAAGTGTTACAAACTAAGTTATTTCAAAACTGATGAAGAACATGTATTCTTATTGCATCAGGACTACTAATCTATTAATTGCACTACACTACGCAAGCAAGAAACTTGGGAAGTACTACTAGTATTTCCTTCATTGCCCAAGCCGATTATCTCACAGGTGTGCATATATGTCGCATATGGTTATCCAAGTCTCACGTTTGACTAGGCTGGCGCACGGTTTTATTGTGTTAATGCAAGAAAACGGCCAGGACAGAATGTATCATTGGCCAGGGACTAGATGGTAACCCAGTTGGTAACCGAGTGCTAAGCTAAGAAATGACACACCGCAGTCTTACAATAAAAGACAGAGTTGGTTCTTAATGATAATGCATTGTTGCGTTGACAAGAGTTGATGATACAAGTCATCCCTAGTGAAGGTTGTGCTCATTTATGGCCATATTGCCAATGTCATTGTTGGCTAATCGTGAACGGTAAGAACGTATTATAATGGCGAACTGCAACGAATAATAGATATGCAATTGCTACGTCCTATTACATTACTGCTAGTGAGAACAATCGAATTAGTGCCAGATACAGATTACAGTTTACAGCGTTCCAATGTGCACCAATTGTACAGGTTATTGGTAACTGCAATATCATCTGTTTCACGGGATGTACATGTCTATAAAGATATAGTTCTGGATAAGCGATATGCCACAGATGCCAATGTATGCTTCAATGCCATTCACCAGTTGTTTCTGAAGTATCTACTGCTAGGTTACTGACGGCTTCGTGAATTATAGCTTGCTGCATCATGCATAAACATGACTACACTGTTATTGGTCTCAACGGTTACGACGAAGATGAAGAAGAGTGTCTGCACGTTTCTATTATACACGAGTCATAAGCTCGTCTCCAGATGCTCGACATTATTTGTAGAAGAAATCGCAATGCGACAAACCTATATAAGATACAGCTGCACTGGAAATTTATATAAGATACATTATGAGTTTAACTGCACTGGAAATTTATACTCTTGGATTGTTGGTCTAAACCAGATATTTGTTCCGAAAACTGCAAAATTATTACTGTGATAAATATCTCATCGAAAATGACTTAAAACGCCTTATTTGTTGAACATTATCGTCTCAGTTTAACTTCAGTACGATCTTATTTTAGGTGTCATGGCTCTTTACGGCTAGTATAGGCACGTGATACGTTGTCAATGTCGGGGAGGTTACAAACAGACAATTCAAGCGTGTAAAGTCTATATTCCAAGGTCATTTAATGGTGTTGTCGGTCGTTTCGTGTTCCTCAATAGGAGGTATTTCTATGATGCGGACATTCCCGAATCCATCGGACTGCTGATTACATATGGGCGGCATGGGGCAAGCACATGCTTGGAAAAGAACAACTTGTCTGTTGTTTCCAATGGGAAGTACATGGTTTTTGCCAATCAGCGTAGGAAGATTTATTGATGCATGCTATCCAACCCACTAGATGAAGATACGCGAGCCCTCCCAACGGCAGGACTGGCATTGAACTTCATGGAGTAGAATGAGCTACCGTAGCTGCCAACAGACGAAATCGAATGAAAGTGACAAATGCAAACCTACAACTACGAAGCATCTCACAGTTGCTCAATTAAACACAAAAAAATAGAGGACATATT
>CM067351.1:5373925-5376181 GCA_034190875.2 Urechis unicinctus | reverse complement strand
TTCTCGGGCGTCTCCCGAGGCAAGATGCTGCTACCTTCACCGGAGGATTTGTCCAATCCGTCTTTTCTAGTCTTTTTTACGAAGTAGTTTGTCAAGTTTCTCGCCGAGCGAGTGTTGGAGATAAAAGGCAGCGCATAACCTACATCTTATGATGTTGTGTCTTGTATGCTACAGTCTTTGATTGATATGATGAATTTATTCAGCGGTTCAACGACAAATAATAAGTTCTTCTTTAGGCTTAAGTCCTTCCTTATGATACACCGTTATACTGGTGTGGTGATCGATGGTCCAATTTGTCAACGGCATGTTTTGGGTTCAGAACGCCATTGTGAAGTCATCTTTTGGCTCATAAGCAAGTATTTCAGCGTGGACACGCCGTGGAGGCAGCTGACAAGTCAACAAGCAAGGCGCTTTCACACAGTGATATGCATTCAATGGCCATTATATGGTCTGGGGACTCCTTGTATACAGAATCTTGTGCAGTATGCTCTGTCGTAAAACGTTTATCAAAGACGTAATAGTTATTTGCAATTTGTCCGATTTACACAATCATATATTCATTGCTTAGACCATGTAAATAATTCCTCTTTCTGGTACGTCAAGAAAACAGTAGAAATGAAACGGTATTGTTACTTCCGCAGAAGCCGCCATTTTTTACTTCTAAAATTATTACCACTGAATAAACCTCCATATTGCTAGTTGTAATCTTTGTCGAAGGTATTCCGACGCATAATGACAGTGTTAATTTAATAGCTAAGCTTTCATCAATCATAACGTAGTAAAACGCTCCTCCACACTTATCATTCTTTGGCAAAGGATACATGCATGCATGCACCATTGTCAACAATATTTTGGGATGCCTTTCTTCGTCAGCATATCCAGCCAATGTGTCTCTTGTTTGGACATAAATCTATAGTTTATTGTTACCTATATTCATTTCGGCATAATGAACACAAGTAACCAGAATCGATTCCCTGCATATCTCTTTTGATGGAAAATTGATGTGAATTTTATTTCTCCATAAAGTTTCCATTCCCGCTCTGGTAATCTCGTTTTATCCCGCTTGAATTATGCTCACCAGGGATTATTACGTAAAACAAACGGTGCACGATTCGATTGAGTTACAGGATAAGTTATTTCAAAACTGATGACGAACATGTATTCTTATTGCATCAGAACTACTATTAATTGCACTACCCTACGCAAACAAGAAACTTGGGAAGTACTACTAGTATTTCCTTCATTGCCCAAGCCGATAATCTAATAGGTGTGCATTTACGTCGCATATGGTTATCCCAGCCTCACGCTTGTTATATGTTCACTATCCAAGAGCTTGAATAGGCTGGCGCACTGTTATATTGTCTTTATGCACGAAAACGGTCAGGAAAGAATGTATCATTGGCCAGGGACTAGTTGGTAACCGTGCACATATTGTTAGCACAGACTGAGTGCTAAGCTAAGAAATGACACACCGCAATCTTACAATACTAGACAGAGCTTGTTCTTAACGATAATGCATTTTTGCGTTGAGAAGAGCAAATGATATCGGTCATCGATAGTGAAGTTTGTGCTCATTTATGGCGATATTTGCAATGTCATTGTTGGCTAATCATGAACGGTAAGAACGTATTATAATGGCAAACTGCAACGAATAACAAATATGTAATTGCTACGTCCTATTACATTACCGCTAGTGAGAACAATCTAATGAGTGCCAGATACAAGCATGGCTTGAGCTACAGGTTACAGCGTTCTTATGTGCACCGATTGTACATGTTCGGCGTAACTGAAATATCATCTGTTTCACGGGATGTACATGTCTGGTAAGATAGATGTCTGTATAAGCGATATGCCAGAGGTGCAAACATATGCTTCAATACCCTTCACCAGTAGTTGCTGATGTATCTGCTGCTTGTACCAGAGGCTAAGTGAATTATAGCTGGCCGCACCATGCATAAACATGACCGCCAATCTGCTATTGGTACTAGGCGTCTACGGCTACGAAGAAGAAGAGTGTCTGGACTTTTCTATCATACACGAGGCTTACAAGCGGCGTCATAAGCTACGACTCTAGATGCTCGACATTATTTATAGAAAAAATTGCACATGCGACAGACAACCTATATAAGATACATTACGAGTTTAACTGCACTGGAAATTTATACTCTTGGATTGTTGATCTAGCTTTAGAGGGAATGTGCATGCCATATTAGATATATACATTTGAATTAGATAATGACATCGACGAAACCAGAT
>CM067351.1:5266425-5368925 GCA_034190875.2 Urechis unicinctus | reverse complement strand
TATATATATGCATATTACTCTTTGATGCCCATCCCTTACTCGTACTCTAAATCTATGTCTTATCTTTGAGATATCCTTTATTGCGATTGATGTTTCTGATGCTTATAGCAGCAACAGTGTCATATTATGTCCAATATTGAAAAAACCTAGTTTTGGGTTCTGAACAAGCGTAATTAATTCGGTCTTCTAGTGAAAAAAGTTAACAATTGATATTTGGCATGTCCTTTGTTTTTGGTGTGGGAATGGTGTTTATGAACTTAATGCTAAAATAATGTACTGAGGACATTCTGATCAGAAGAATGCCGCGCTAATGCGCTGCACGTGTCAGTAGGTGTTTCAAATTTTACCCCAGAAAAAACCAATAACCACCTACACTTGACTGAAATATTGCTTATTGCATCGTTAATCATATGAGCTCTGACCTCCAGTACATTTACTTACTAGGATTTTTCATCTTTGCAACGTGGCAGGATTTGATTGTAAGCGATGTAAAGGCAAAATAACTTTATTCTTTCAATGCAGCGTTCTGGCTTATTCGCTTTTGATACAAATCAGTCCAGTCAGTTAATGATGCAAGATTTTAAATTGAATGTTGTGTTGTCTCGAAAACATGTTGTGCCAGGTAAATGATAGCTAATATGTATGTTCCTGTTTTGAACAGTGTGCAAAGCAACTACGGGTTGATGTATCATTTAATTTTTGGGCAGCATTACTTGTTGAAGTTGCAAAATATAATTGCAGTAATGGCTTCGATCAGATTTTGTTGGCCGTTTTCGCCATTGAAGCACATTGCATAATAATATATGTATAGCTTAGCAATTGCATTCAATTGCGGTAGGATAATATATTATAAGCTACAGTAATCATGCTGAGTAACCACAGGCCAGATATATAAATAATTATGTTGGCTTCAGCGTTGTATTTTATGTTTTGCATAACTATTATCAGTGAACATACTCTCATTTGGGATCGGCATGCAAGATAATCAATGTTCACATTGCTTATCAGCTGATTTCAATGCTGATTGGCAAGACGAACATCGGTAAGCAGTTACAGGCGCACCCGATAAAGTAAGATTTAATCTATATTTCCAATCCCCTACGAATCCCCTACTATGTATTCGAAGGACCATGCTTAATTTATTGATTACCCACGATTTCATTGGTCAACCATATATGTTTGTTCTGCAGATGGAAGGTATGTAATATGTGTTGCATTAATGTCGGAGCGAAAAGTGAATGATGCATATGAACCTGTTGACAAAATACCGAAGATCTGTTCGGTTATTGACTTGGTGCTCCCCTTGGGAATGTTTTCATCATGCTTTCTTTATATCATATAAGCAAGGATAGAGTTTGTATGGTCTGAGTTTGTGTACCTACGCAATTACGTGGGCAACCATGCAACACTTTGCCCGTCAAACATATTATCCCTGAGTGTTGAAAAAAACCAATGTGTATTCTGGTGTCGTGCATTGCGATACGGGTGGCTTCGTTCCGCTAACCATGGTACTTTAAAAAAAACGTTGCCTAATTCAGTGATTACACTGTCATTGGTGATTTGGTAAGAAACACAATCACTTTAAATATAACCAATTTTAAATAAAAATTCAACGATGATGAGAGTTTCAAAGGATAATTTACATTTTACCAATCTGGGCGCCTCGACAAAACCATTGTGTTTTCTACTTGCTGTTTGATAATGGTCGCTTGTAATAAGACCAGGATGCTAAGCGAGCCAACCTCTTTTGTCTAGTTAATTAACAGTTGTTTTGTTGACGCAGGAATCTTCTTATCTGACTACGCAGACAAATTTAGTATTGTTTGAATGTCGACACAGAAATGACTGGTAGTTTGTGTTGTCCTTTTCGTGCCAGCATCACGCTTATCGTCATATCGGTGTTAGTCATGCAATATTATTAGTATTTATATGTTTTTGCGTCGCGTGGCTTTTGCGCTGTGGCTGTAAACCATGAATTATTGTATCTTGCTACCCCATGAACAGCTAAAGAACGTTACTCATATGCTAGAAACGCTCTCTTTTTGCATCGATGGGAAAATTATGGAAATAATTATTACTGGACACAGATTCAATTAACATCTACGACCAGGGGTTTAGTAGGCTAGGATTTCTTTTAAAGCTTTGGTTGTAAAGTGACTCATGTTTAGTACAAAATTATTTGGTGTTTTTATTTCTCTTTTACTGCAGCTACTCAAAGTTAATATCCAATATATGCTTTTGAATCAGTGCCATTTGTGCGTTTTGTACATTATTAGAACACCGAAAGCTTTGTAGATTAAGATGTCGTCTATTATGATAAGCATGTGCTCACAATTGTAATGCATGCACACTGCAAACCAGTAACTAGCTAATTGGCGGTTTAATAAGTAAAGGTAATATTAGATTTTTCTATGCCTACGCATATTTATGATCTGATTTCTATAATTGTTGGCAAATTACTAATCCAAATCTACCACAAAGCTACGTCAACAGGCATGTTTCTTATACACATGGCTTAATTCAGTCAAATTTACTCACACACATCATAATGTGGCGTATGGATGAATATAGTGGCCAAAAGTACCCTTCTATTTGAACCATATAAAACGTAATAGGTTGATGAAGGAATATTCTCATGCATTCAGATGTCGGTGGCATATACACCATAGCTAACACACGTGCGGGTGATATCAGCTTATGACGTCGACATAATGGCGTTTCCTCATGTGCCAATACAAATTGACGATGGCATATATAAACACTTTCCAACGGTGCATGTTTACCATTGTATAATTATAAACTAATGCATATCTCGACCTTCGGTGAATATTTTCTATAGACCTCCGTGATGTAAAACCGTAGAATCATATGGCATGACATTACAAATGTGCTTGCAAATTATACGTTGAGCCATGCACTGAATTTGGTTACACCTAGCGTTTTTTGTCCGTATCTGCTAGTGCAAATCAATGGACCAACCAATGTACAAAACGATAAAACGAATGAGTATAATATTTGCTGACAATCAATACAGTATTAATTGTCTAATAAAAGTATCTCATAGTACGCGTGAATGTGATGAAGGCGACAATTAGTTTATTACAACTGGTATCAATTAGTGATTACATCGAATGTGCCCCATCATAGAAGGCAACACAACTTGATTTAGCATCATTGTGCTTGAATGCATATGTATGATACACAGCACGATTCGGTGATATTCTCGAGGCATATGTTTGGCTATCTTCGTATCTGATTGAACAAAAGATACATCAAAGGTGATGGTGTTGTAACGATAAATTTGACCTACGAGTGAAACCTGGTAGATTTGCGAGACCATGTATTGATAACAGTGTCCCTCTATCCTCTATTGGATGCAAACACTGATACAACAGATATGTCGGCCATTTTGCATTAGCGCGAGGAAAGGCCATGATGACATTGTCTGACGAATTGTATTAATAGCGAACGTTTTTATATTTCAGACTGTGGAAGTTACCCCATTTTAACGCATTGATTCATGCTTCACTCACCAGCTATGCCAAGGCGAATGGAACGCACTTAGCTTATTTCACCATTATCTGTAAGTGCCTGTGTTTTCACTAGCGTGTGATAGATTGAAAGGAAAACAGGGAACTGTCAGACATCTGACTGTTTAAGCTTGCGTCTGAATAACGATTATATATTGAATTTTCTTTTTCGTTGATACGTGGAATAGAATGTCATGAAAGTCGTGTGTCATAAATATTTATGAAACATTTAGAAACCCTCTCAAGGGTGTTTTAACTGCATCTATGCAACTTATATATCTCAGGCTCACTAACCTTACATATACGTTATTGAATCATATATATTTAAAGATTCGCTATGTGTAACTGTGTATTGTCGTTTTATCGCCAGACCAATGTCACACATAGATAGCTTTATGCTTTTACTTATCCAACATCGATTGCCTTACCCCAATCTGAAAAAGTTGATCATGGTATGTGCAAGCATGCTTGACATTGATCCTCTCGCTTTATACATAACGAATGGGGCCAATTGCAGCACGTATTTTACTTGATGCCATCGGTTCTGTGACAATCGATTGTATGGACCAACAATTGAGCAATTTGTCATTAGTATCGAGCCGTGTTGATGATTGCGCTGTTTAAAAGAAAGGCTCTGTGGACTGGCCTTAACTTCAATCGTGTAGTTAGAATATGTTGAATACAGCGTCCCGCCAATGGTGAAGTTGATAACAAAAACCATTATATTCGTGACATGGCTGACTCATCAGGATTGTATGTGGTCAGATTAATCGACGTTTATAACACCTGATACGAGGAAAAGCAGTATCATGAAACCGTGGCATGGTGAATGTATGCGACACGACTTGATCTATGCATTACGTCGAGGTTGTATCGGAGTTAGATCAAGGAGACGTGATCAACAAGATTTAAGTGCCACATTTCAGGCCATGCATGGAACGTATACATTTTTTTCGATGGGAAAGTATTTACGAATATGTCACTTACGTACAATATAATGATAAATCAATGCATTCTTTAATGTCATATTTGAGAGCATTTGTGGTCATCCATCTCAGTATGATCTTTTTAGAGTGACGTAAATCATGGTTTTGCTAAATTATGCCAACTTAATGTACAAAAATGTGGGAATGGAGATGGTAGGCGTTACCTTATCAATTGCCAATGGGAGGCAGAATGCCATATAGAGATGATCTTATAATCTAACATGCATATCTGCTTGATTTTAACCTACTTGAAATCAATGCCCGCGATGGATGACCTCTGCTTCACCTCGATGCTCGTATTCCTTCCTTGACAAACTAAACACGCATGGAAATAATATCATCTTGTTACAAAATGTCAGTGACGTCATGTGTGGATAACAAAATACAAATGATACATCAATTGGATATTAACTGACATATGTTTCATAATCGTTGGGTTCCGGCATACGTTGCCTTTGCAATAGCCAAAGACCAATGCAGCAGAGCTCGATGCTGCTGATCCAAAGATATACCAACCGCCTTCGGGTTGTCTACTATTATTAAGACGAATATACATGAGTTTATTACGTTATTGTATATTGTGAGGCATTATATTTCCGGAGGCTCTTCATTAACAACACTCTTCCTTTGATAAACCAACATTATCAGTATATCACATCAAACATGTCCGAGCTGCTCACATATACCATAAGCCAGCAAAATCTACCAGACCTCCAGTAACCTCCAGTAAACATGGCATTTACAAAAAACTCATAAGAGCGCCCCGTGTCTCTGTGACAAACACAAAGCCTTCGATCGTAATTGTATTCAATCCATTGTATGAGGGGGCTGTGCCATTTTTCTGCTGGACCAATACAAAGGGTGATATTGTAATTGCACTCTTTCTATAATATGCACAATTGACTGAATTCAAAGACGAAACACAGTAGGTGTACTTCTTTGGTTGCTACCCTCTAGTAACATTAAATTTAGAGGCACTGAAATCGATGGTTATTACCAGTGCCCTACAATACCTAGTAAGCCGGTTAGGGGCGAACACCGATATTCCAGAATGAGAAAAATTATTCATGATAATTACGGGTGGCGTTTCTTGAGTTAAGTAAGCCAGTAACATGTATCTGATACAGTATATGCGAAGCATGTGATAAAAATGCCTTTTGCTACTGGACCAAGGACAAGACGCCAGTGGCAAAAGTACTAGTTTCCAAAAGAATTATGGTATATTCACTTTGGCCAGACACACATATTCCACGGTTGATTTAGCAGTCAACAAGTCCATTAAGTCGACTACGTTTACCTGACAGACATAAACAATAGTATATGGTTCGGGCTTTTACATAATTCCACTGCCATTCCATTCGCTAAATAGCAGCAGCAAAAGATGTCACTGCTGTTACTACATTAAATGAATTGTATGTGTTTCTTCTCTGAGATGTAAATAGGAGTAATTAACTGTTGCGTTTACAAATGGATTCGTGCGTTTTATGACTGCATAACATGAATACAAGAATTGAAGAAATCGTTATGTGCATTGCAAAAATAATGTACCGTCATATAATTTTCATTGTTGCAGCCATTAATGTGGAAAGTATTAGCTTAATGACGTTGGACCCATTAAGTGTGGGATATTACTTTGGAAGGTTTTCACCGTTGTCATTGTTTTGATAATGCGCCTTAGCTTTCTGTTTAACGATACGATTCATCGAGTGAATCCAAGATAAAGTGTAAATATGCTTTATACCAAAGGCGCTTATTGCAGCACCAGACTGGTGCTGATAAGAAGAGAACATTGCAGCCGGACATTTTATGACCCAGAACAATTGCCTTCCACCGCAAGATTTCTTTGTATAGCAGTACAGCAATGTGGGTTGTCATTAATTGTATATTACCATATTAATAAACTGTCTATTTCCGTGATACAAGGAGGCTTTGTGTTAACGTATCGCATAACATCTGCCAATTTACGTTCAGCTTACTTGTTTAATAAATCGACATTTGCGCTTGTAAGAGATTATATGAACCAAAGCATGCAAATACAAATGCAAGTACATTTTCCTATTGATTTGCTCTATTTGCCCTGTGTGATCAATGTGCAACTGTGAAGTTGCTTTTGGATAAATACGGATGCGAAGCCGGTCTTGCGTCCCAATGTTACTATCCTGGATATGGATAAATGTTATGCATCCACATACAGAAAAGCTTTTGTCACATGATTTAGTTATCTTTAAGTGCAGATTTAATCACTTCATATACAGTTTATTAGCCAGCTAGCGTTTAAATGGCGCAATGTAAAAAATCAACGCGCACAATCGATGGAAGATTTAAGGTTATTTTTAAAGTCTAGCACATGTGCATGTGCTCATTATGATGATGTAAATGCTTCCATTAAATGACCAACGGCGTCATAATACAACGTGTCAACGCAATATAACGTGTCATGCAATAATTGGACGTAAGAAATGTCCTCTGTGAAAATATGTTGAGTGTGGCAAATTTAGCATGCGGACATCCCTCACGAAAGTGCAAGGTCTACAATTGTGCTTTAGTATGCACTTTGATGGAAGGGTTTTGTCGCAGGCTTTGGGCAAAAATATTGCATATGAGCCGACGCTGATATAAGATGCTTACATTTGATGCTGTTTTGCGGTAAGTCACAGGGAGCTTTAATAATTCAGACGACAAAGCACAAGAATGCGTAGGTAGACGGATATCACATAGCAACGCAAAATCAACGACCTACACGTAATAACTCACATCCAAAGTGGTTTATCCCTCTCCTCTCTCAGAACCATTGTGACGACATATGCTTCAGCTTATATGTCATTCTATGGTATCAGGTACGCTGAAGCCGTCCTCGTATGACACAATATTTCGCCGAATGACGTCGCAGAAAGCACAATGAAAGAAGCCACTAAATACTTTGGTCACGTACACCCTGAGGGAGGCGACAGCAAAGCAAGCATGGCATTCGCAAGGCATACACAACGACTGATACGATTTCAGGGATATATGGGACTTTCGAACAAATATATTAACTGCCATCAATACACCAACGCGACATGATACAATCATAATCGCTCACCTTATGTTGGCTTTTAATGTTGACATAGCAAGAGATTGCATATTGGTGGATCTTTCCGTGTCGCATAAGTGTACTCGTGCAAGGCTTCCTTGATTTATTTATTATCTTTTATGTATTTAGTTTATTTGCGTTCCTCTTTGTAAATACTGCCCATGGTTTACATACACTTTGGTGTGTCGGTAAACGCTTTACATTCTGGATATACTCCCGCAATATGATTACACGAACAATGGATGAACGTAACGAAAATGAATCTGATTATAGTCACCGTCACTGCGATTTCCAAGTCATTCAATTACACTTTGATGATACCGTTACGCATGACAAGGTGCTTAGCCACCACCTGATTTGCTTCGTAAAAGATGTTAAAATGGAAAGACATTAGTAGGATAGTTAAAATGTTTGTAATAGCCTTTACTTTTTGACCATCCTTTAATATCTAAACGCGATAACAAGTGCTAGGCAGACCTCTCATTTTTAAAGCCAATCTTAATTTTATAACTGCATGCTTTATCGCTAATTGATTGATGTGTCGTAGATTTTAATGGAAAGTCGGTGTTGAATCTGCAATTGCGATGAAAGAGATACGTTATTGATTGCTTAGAGGCAAAACTGTTTCAAGATTTTACTTTATCGAGAGTCAAAAATATTGAAGGTTTATGGATGCAATCGGCTAACATTGGTTATATAAGTCGGTATGACACTGATATCAACAATCAATACATACATTACAATGTCTAAACGAGCATACAGTTGATGTGACCTTATTAGGTAACATACCCGGTGGGGCACAACTCATGGCGCCAATAGTTTGCTCTGACTGCTCGTTTTACCTACTTTACGTTAGGTTATGACATAATAATGCGGCTCTTTGTTCAGCCACTTATTCGTTCGGACTAGCAATATCTGAATACCATCTGAACATGATACATCAATCAAAACCATGGCCTTGGTCATTGCTATTCGCTCATCCTAATCTAGAGAACGTAATTACTTGCCCCGAGGTACACATGAAAAATGGTGCCGTCATATAGACATGCGCAGGTTTAATTGGATTAGCTGCTAGCTCTGAAGTTGTTTCTTGTATCTTGTTTATTCATATTCACTGTACGGTTTTTGAGCTCTCTACCGGTCTGTTACCGTGATCCGACGAAGAAACGCATATAAATATGGCTTCCTACATCAATAAATCCCATGTTTAGTTGCCCATAACATAATATATAGCACATTTGATATACCACGATTGATCGATCCACTCAGTTCTCCCCACTGAATTTCAGATTGATGCGGCGTAATGGCTCTGAAGTTTGCCTTCAGGTTGATAACGGCTTGGTTCCAGAATCACCGAATCAACTCTTATCCATCCGTCTTATCTACAGCATGTGGTACACAGGCTGCTTCGTGACCGTATCCAAGTAGCGGAACATAACGATTAAAGGGTTTACAGTTCCAGCGTCATTTCTGGCTTGACATAATAAGACACAAACAGTGCGTCGAATGTCTTCTCCATATGATGCCGCGTCACGGCGATTTGCGGTCTTTGGTTTTGAATTGACCCATGGCAGCACTAGTTTTATGTTATTTATATACTAACATTAGACATAGTAAATGCCTCTCAAGTAGCATTGCGCGTTAGTGATTATCTATAAAAACATGCATATAACCGATACCTGTGGACAGGGAATATACTTTAGTTTGTGACTGTTGTGCAAAGCTTAGATGCAATTGTTTCAACCAAAGTAGTCCAATATTCTTCTGACTTCAGGGACAAACTACACATATCATTGTATCGCTAGAGACAAGCCAATGGTTGATTGATGACACTCTGTACTTACGTAGATGCCTTCCAAATTCTGCGCCTCGGAGGCGGTGCCTATGCTGCGCATATTAATTACAAGCCCTACGGCCATTTGAGACTAGACTCATCAATACCACACCTCATTCAAACTGATCCCCCTGGTGGCTGGAATCAAGGTTGTTCTGGTATCACAAATAGTCAATAATGATGCATAACTCCATCATTTTGATGTTTCATATTGACCATGAATATAGTCTGCTACATTCGTAGGATCGCAGGGACCCTTTATCTTTTGTTGCACAGTATTTGTGATGATTATCACGTCTGCAAGATTAACATACTTCCATTTATCCAAACAAACGTAAATTAAAAATTACGCTCGTCATATGTATGTTATAGTGTGATAAATATTGTATAAGGTGCGATGCTGGCACGTTTCATAATTTATCTTTCACAAGGATATTATTTTCCCTTCATCTATGATGTCCGATGCTATCGCCACTGTTACCTATTGCGTACAACAGACAACGTATCGATATATCGTTTAAATTATAACACATCATGTGCTATAACAAGATCAATGTCTAATTTAGTCCAAGCAAATCTAAAGACCTCTAGATACTATAAATACGCGACCTACAGACTCCATTGCATATAACCAACCTATTTGTCGGCGTAGCATCTGAGGAAAGATGCATCGGTATGTCATAGCGTATGTGGGAATGTTATTATACCAACCGTAATATTGGGTAATTAGCTTTAATTTTATACATGTACACTATATGGATTGTGAAATTAAGATTTCAATTACGAAATCGCTTTAATAGAGGATATATATCTGGCTAGGGTGAGGTAGTGTAAAATACGTCGTACACAGTTAATCATTTATATTAGGTAAATCCATATGTTCCCATGGGAGACCCAACATTGAAAAAAGATAAATTGGAATTAGTCGAGAACAGCTGAGAATTCTTTGATGATGATGCATAAGTTTAAGTCATCAAAATGTATGGGCTCTTTAAGGATCATTTATTTCCAGTGAATAACTATGCAGAGACGACATTGCAATAATCGGTGAAATCATCTTGACATTAACGTACGTAGTTGTATTGCCCGACCATTCGACTGTAGGATGAAACATAATGTACAGGGTATTCGACATCACAGTTGTAGTGGTTTATATTTTAATTCATAATGATAAATGTATGATCTGTTCATCCCGTAACTCGCATTTATAACGCTTACTTAGGCACTGGTCAGTAACGATCGGAGTAGTGAAGTACCAAAAAGATTTATCCATAGACAACCACCCTAGTCACTAGCAAGAGCTTTAAGCCTGATTCAAATCAACACAAAATACAGGTAGTTGTTGTATGTAGGCAAAATTGCCAAGTTTGTAATTGGCATATACTGCCATCAACCGGACAACCTGCTATCATGTATGGATAATTGCGGAAGGCCTGTCGGACTATTAATGAGCAAAATGCTGTCAGAGTCTACATTATGTATAATTTCTAGCACTGATATGATATAGCCTTTTATTTAGCACAATATAGAGAAATTAGTGTCGATGCATGGGCTATAAAATATTTTGATACCACAGCTTACTATTATGTCTGTCTTTGTATAGGTGATAAATCCAGTCGAATAGCCGATGGTTGCTGTAAAATGTGCGGTCGTTAAAAAAAATGCTTAATATCATTCTTTTGACAAAACATGCTTGTGAGATTCATAAAGTTATACACAAGTCATGTACTAGTGAATAGAGTTTAAAAGATTTGAGTTCACAATCTGACCACAGCCACGATTGCATCCTTCATTGCATTGCAAATCACATATGCTATATCATTTACTACTTTAAGGCTATTCTTCGCAGAGTACAATTTATTTGATAAACAGGACAACTATTGCACATTGTCCTTTTACAATAGCAGCAGTTGATCATTCAATAGCGCTTGAGTATATTAGGATGCCTGCTGTCGTGAGGACAACTATGTATTTTGAAGAAATGCAGAAATCATGGAGAAAATATGGGGTAAACTCATTATTGTGAATGCATTATGCGATACGCAATAGTGCTGCCAATCGACTCAGTAATACTAATAAAACCGTTCTAAGCACACATATAGTTTGGATGGCAGGAGATTGAGTTACACAGGCGACTCAGTAATCACTTAGTTAGCCATGTACTCATTTGTGCACTACAATGGTACACATTCATCATCATGGTTTCATCACTATTTTTTTAATAAACATTTTGTAAGAATGCACTGCATATGCGTACAGTTACGTATGCTGCAGGAGTTTGTCCAGTAACCCAGAGCGCTAGGATTGCTATTTTGTCTTTGTTACCAATGTGGCGACTGAACGGAACGCTGAAATATTCAACGTGCAAAATGCCATCGTTGGGTCCTGACAAGAGCGTAAAAATTAGACTTAAGCCGTTCAAAGAATAATTCGTGCAGCTCGATACTACACATATATGTACTTGGTTTGTCAGAGACTACTGATGCTTAAACCAAAATTGAATCACTCATAGTTTATTGCTGACCGTCTAGTATAATGTATTACAGTATAACTACGATGCAATACACCAATGTGTCAAATTCTAGTATGCACGAACGCTCAACAGTTTTAGCTTAATATATATTATTACTATTCACTATATAATTACACTGAAACGGGCATTATAATAATGGGTAACATGATATATGTCTAGCATGTGAATTTGATTATAATTCTGAGATAACCTCGATAAAGAGTACAATAAACATGACGTAAACCGTGTTTTATCTAATGAGGTTAGTGGATGATGCTGGTTCAGTTACATACTGTAACGGTTTAGACATCGTCGATCACCAGAAATTCAGAACAATAAACATCGCTGTAAATTACCAATCGCTACTATTGTTAATTAAGCGGGCCTCAATTGCTAGATATAATAACGATAGAACTACCACGACATAATCAATAATGTTAAGTTCAAATAAGAATGGAACTCAGGTCTACTCTACATATTGTATGTCATTGGCTAGATATCACGTGAAAGTAGTCTACAAGCGACATGGTACGTGTGGCAAGCAATAACGATATACATGTATAACTAACATTATTTCTAAGCGCTTGTTATGATTAATATGGTTAATAATATATTGCATCAGCGTACCGAGCGCATGAGTTTGCATGTCAAGTTGAAAGGAGACGTACACCAATATACTTTCAACGCTTACTGGTTTTATCAATATGACGTCTACCAATGATGGATGATCGTTTTAATGTAGAATGGCACGCCAATCAACCCTGCCGCATGCTTTTTACTCCTTCGATTTGCCTTTAAGTTTTGCCATTGTGATTGGCATCATGTAATAGATATTGACAATTGAGTGAGAGAGACGCTGGTACGCACTAGCAATTACCTAGCGGGTGTTGATAGTCGACACGCATTTATCTGCACAATGGTGCCTATGTAGTTATGGAGACAGTTCTCGTGGTTCCGATCCAATTAATTGACCGTTATACCAAACTACCGAATAACTCCATATTGATTGGATGACTCGATTCTGAATACATAAATAATCCATAAGAAGTGCAATGCGGAAGACGTTTCAGTTTTTACATTTGTCAATACGAAACCTGATGTTCTCACTGCTTGAACGATTTCGATTGAGGGGGTAGAAGACCGCGCCTGTTTTCGATGTCGCAGCAAATTGGACGCCAATACTAATGAACACAAAATAAAATACAGCGTTTCACATTGTCTTTTGATTAACAAGATCGACTCAATAGGGAATGGTATAGGCACATGCATTGACAATATACGTTAGCGATAATTGATAAAGCAACATCTCTCGTGAAACCTACCGACCTATTTGTATCAAGATATATTTATAAGCCATCTATACGCAAAGCATGACACAGTTATTCACAGACGTTTTTTGAAATATCGCTTATTTATAGCAATCAATGATTATCATACAAACCTAATATGAACCAATTACAATGGCATAAGAGCCATTTCATTCGCATATAGCCGTTAGCTGTTGTGCTTGAAGCAACAGCAGCAGAAGACAAAGCTGCAGCATCTTTTCAATTCAGTAAATATTATCAGTACTGCCGTTATTCTATTTGGTATATTGCCTCAAAGCAAATACCGTTTGGGTGCTACTGAAGGATGCCGTTAATATTCACCAAGAAAGGGCACATATTAATAAATTCCATACGCAGGTCGTATAGCAAGATCTACCTGATAGGTAATGGTTTCTATAGCAGAGCTGCATCATTTCTAGCAATCTGTTAATAGTGTTGTGTGTTTGGAGTTGATGCTCTAGTTAACTACAGATCTTTTCAACATCTGAACAATGTCACGAATGCCATGGCTATGTGCATTGTAATTGGGACATTCGGTGGTATATTGAAATATATTTTCGATTTTACCTACAGGAGCTGTGTTTATAGCTCATATCGATATTTTGTCAAAACCGCTATGGCCAAAAATGATCAGTAAGCTATATTATTCAACCTAAAATCGGCGAATGAAGCTTATTGGATTACTGAAAAGCATTGCAGCCGAGAAAAAAAATGATTGGATGAATGAAGCGGTCAGAGAATGTCTATATCGACCACAATGAAAAACAACGGCTGTTTTTTCTTGAGTATGTTGTCTCACTAATATGATGTGTCGCTGTTGTCACATGGATCACCTCGTAGATATTTGGCAACGCATTGGTTCCAGCGAAATAAGCGATTTGTTTGTCTGGTGATAAACCCGACGCAGTTATTTGTTACCTTACGTCGGCCAACTGGAGGCATTATTCGCTATCACAGCTTCGCCATGGCGATTGTAGTTAAAACTACACGAGTCAATAGTCAGAACTTATTATTTGATTAAAAAATGTGAACACCAGTCATTTTAGCGCGTAAGGTTCTCATAATTTAGCACGAAGCTTTGTACAGGAATACCGTTCCCTTTTGTAATTAATGGGATATGAATGTATTCAGGAAGTGAAGGATATGTGAATGGATAAAGCATAAAGCAGATAAATCAACGAACATAATCGAATAAGCGTAACAATGAATTCAAAAGCTATAAGTGCAATTTCCGGTATTGCAAACGCTCTCTCGACGGGGTACACTATCAGAATATAAGTGATTTATTAACATTCCAATCGCTCAATTGGAAAATTTCCGATCTTATTGACAAGATTGAGAGATTAAGTTGCATCGGCATTGAGGTTAGTTATTCCACGCTGTTTTTTTCTAGGTAGGTTCCATCCAGAAAGAACAATCAAAACCGGCTGCTTAAACCAATTTATTTTTCTTCAGCAGTGCTCAAGCATTCTGGATTGAGAACAAAAGCACTGCCTTTATTAGCATGCGTTGAATCGGTGCGTACTATATTGTATAGCAATGAATCTTCCGATTTTTTGACAGCCAGCAATCATTAAACCTTTTCTAAAGCATTGTCAATAAATGGAATTGTTTAAGTGCCGCATATATATGAATACCGTACAGATCACATCAGAGTACTACACACTTCAGGCATGTATGTCGCTATTGATCCCGCAATCAGCTGAACTGCAGCTTCGGTGCAAATATCTATGTGTGCGACATCCTCATTGACACCTATCTATGTCGATGTGCTCAATCATTTTTCTCATTTTCCAATCTATTGTAGTTGCAGTATGAGCAATTTATGGATGGCACGGCGTTAGCGTAATCCTGTAATCACAAAACCGCAGCGTGCGGTATTGTAAACAACGTGTTTTGGATCCTAGAAACTACCATCTTATATCGATATTAAGTATAGGCATGCCCATGAGGTTGGCGTTAAATCTAATTATATCTAATCACTATGACTGTCATCTGTCATGACCCTGAATAAGGTGACAATGGTAACTCACATCGTGTTTCCTTTTCAGTCATGTGGTAACCTTTACGTATGGCATCAACCAGTCGCAGCACAACATAGACATATTGAAGCCGTATTCAATCAAGTGTAATGTACACATGCTACGCAACAAATGATGGATTTGCTGTGCTATTTATTACTATATCCCCGTTGAGTTTTGTCTGTCAATTTGTTAGTATATTTCACCCCCCAACAAACGCATAAATACACGCATGCATTTATGAACACATACACTCACCACCTCTCCATCCCTCCATAAAGTTTTAGTTTGATTTACAACCCTTTGATGTAAACATTCGAATCCCGTCTATTCCCATAACAATTAACATAGACCCACTTGATATCCAATTAAAAGCTTTTGATAATTGCAAGAGAGTCCAAATGACCCCAAGCACCCGATTAGCCAATCACAGCTCACCACATCAAGCCACCCCCATCTTTCACTATAAATACGACAGCACTTAAGAGTGGCGTATTATGATATTTGATCCTGACTTGAACTAGTACTTGACCTTTTCGTACAGTTTTTAACAAATTTGACATTGACCCGGACATTATTCAACGATTCAACGTTGTAAGTTATTTTGCATCATAACGTTAAATTTTTAGCGATTACCCTGGATGCACCAAGGCAATCGGGCGTTCCTTATTTAGCCCTATTTTGTCACTCTTGTCATTGGAAGTTCCAGAGAAACGCAGTATCACGTGTAACTCCACTTAATCATTAAACCTATGAACAGACACAATCTTTCATCAATAGCATTATGAATGCAGACCACTACAGCTCAATCTACATCCCCGGTTCATGGAATTCTAATAATGAAAAAAAAAAACCTCCCGATCACCGGGAACGATATCCGCAATATACGAGTGCATTATGGCCTTATTTAATTTGAATAACAGTCATTAAAGTATTATATGGTATTGTACCTGTCCGAAGTAAAGTCATTCTAAGCTGCGTATTACATTTAAATAATGAGTAACCTCATATTTATAGGTTTTAAGCATCTATGAGTTAACGTAGGAAGCACAAAGTTGGCCCTCTAGCACTACATCATTACTTCGTAAGCAAATAAAACAAGCATGGCACATTAGCTACTTCGTCCATTACGATGCTGTGGCATGCGTATAATCATTTAATTTGTCGATTGTTAATTCTGGCACTTTCTGACCCACATATGAATAATTATCCCACAGAATGTTAGCTAAGTGGTGGTTATTTTCTCTCGTTGTGTGCTTACATGAATTGCCCTTTCGCTGATTACGAATGTAAAAACGCAACCAATTCCCGCTTTTCACAGAGACAATCGTAACATTTTCTATCACTTAGCTGCGTAACTACGAAATGTTTATCGATTAGGTAGTATATAGTTAAGCTGAAAGTTTCTACAAGTTATCCCATAAACATGGTATTTGTATTTCAACTACAGATTCATTCCAAACTTCGTAATCCAACAAGCAGGATGGGATTACTCGACCTTTATATATCAATACATCCATATATTCCTGTGCGCATTAGTCCCGAAACCCGCTATATGTTATTCTGTTGTGCATTTCCCTGAGAACAATACAGTATCAGGTGTTCTGTACCTTCGAATGTTGAAATGAATACTTCTTACCGTTTCACATGATGTTCAATTACAGTTATTTTCTTAGTTATGCAGAATATATGCTCCCGCAGATAGGAAGTTATTGCACAGATATAGATATTGTAAAACAATCTTATGCTTTGGCAAGGTAGATATGCCGGACTGCACGTTTTTATTAATGCAAAAAATCATTTTGGCTGAGAAAAACGGCTTCAATATATATATATATTTGTTGTTGATAGTGCGATGCTTCAAGCTTGCTGATGCTGCTGTGTTTTTGTAAAAGGTTGTTTGTGCTAAAAGTGACATAAATGATGAGAGGCTGTAAGTGATATACAATCTAGCGAGTTGTTTGGGTTCATATACGACAACAACAGAAGCTACAAAAGTCATAATACTAATTATGTTGGGAATATGATGCTTGTCAACATTGGGTTGACCCGCAGAAACTGCATATCAGATCAACGGACGATACCGCTCGGCAACTTATGTTTTTGTATAAAAATTTCGTGAATGCCAATTACCTTCGTCGCCATTTATGTGCATCTTAACGAGGCAATATTCTTTTCCCAACTTTTGAGAGCTTCGGGGTTAAGAGCCGCTCTTAAAATTCCACTAATTGACTTGCGTAAGCCATAATTCATTAATAGCATAACATGATTCGTGTCTTGTTTCACTTGCTGTTATGACTAGGTCATAAGAGGGTACCCGGTTTAAAACTCAGTACTGCTTGCTAACTATAACATATTTCTAAAAATGCTGCAGATTAAAAAGCAGCGTTGGTTTTAACAAGAAGTCTTGCTAAAGACAAGCCGCTTTTGCCAGAAGTACGTAGCTACGTCATGGAATACTCTTTGCGATTCTGCAAGCAACGAGTTGGTTCTAGAAACGTCATGGTTATTTGGCTCTTTCGAAAGGTGCAATATTTCATACTCTGTCATTTTGAGTCAAGGCTACAGCATCTGTAAGCATGAGAAATGTAATAGCCTTCTGAGGTACTCGTGCAGCACAGAATGACATTGAGTAGAATTCAGGTATCCCATCACGCTGCGAGGCAGTGATAAACAGGATGTTGATTGTATCGACGTTTGTAACATAAAGCTGAAAAGTACAAGAATGAAATTACGAAATGTGAAGGTTATAATTATAGAACCAATATATGCTTGTAATGCCTATTATCATGGCTCGGACATTATGCATTTAACCGACAAATCCTTCCTCAATTCAGCTCTTCGGGAATCTACCTAGTTCAATTTATCTATCTTATAGTACTGGCGGTTATTCATGCATGGTGATGTTTAATGGATAGATAGTTTGCAATAGTTAGAAATAAAGGTGCGAAGTCGTTATGCATGGTGTCTATCAGCATCGAGACGGCCTGATTATGAAGGTAACATCACATGTCCACGGAACGCCATTTCTACGTAACAATAAATGTACATGCATCAGTTCAAATACACACACGCAAACAGACACGCGCACACATACACACGCAGTTCGCAGTTCCGTATTTGAGCTAATGAAAAGTCTTTGTCGAATGTACGGTCATAAATCGTTCAATGTACGCTTTTTGGACCGAACATAACACTGACCTGCTACATCGCCCTAAACCCCCGCCTGCCCCCAGTGTTGCGTTAATCCTGAATGGCCGCAAACGTCTTCCCAAATATCCACACTACTATTGAACTACCTATCAACAGATGATAGGTGCCATTTATTTGTCCATTCACCACGGAAATATCAACACGTCCGTTGCAACGTTAAGTTTTGGCACGCTTGTGAGTAACATCACGAGACCGTGCTTGTATAACCTACGAAATGTGTATTCCGATTTGCAGTTACGCACCATATATTTACCAAATGGTTATTTCTTAGAACATTTCCTTTTTCAAAGCAACGCTTGCAACGTTTCTGTTGACTGCGAAAATACACTTACACTAGTATCTAAACACTATGCGGTCAAGTTTGCTATAATATGCCACAGTCAAACTGCAAGATTCAGCAACTGATATTGGGACTGCGGCGGGGTTTCAATATTGCTGCTCTTGATACTATAAAGCGAAACGTTGCACTTTGTCATTTGTTCCGTCAATGAATGGGTGATGTTAAACCTATAAATAGTTCAACCGCTCTAATCACGCACTATGCACTGGACAAAACTACACGTAGTAAACAGGGCAAAAACACCATGACGCACTGGCAATGACGTCCTGCCTCAAATGGACAGATAAAGACGCTGCTATCGTAATTGTTATCACTCAATGAAAATTGCAGCTTATGGACGGAAATACGAGCAAGTTTCATTTGCAACTATACGGTCAGTAATTTGTGGATGCCAGTTATCATCTATATCAAGTCAGTTTCGGGGTGTACTTCTTCCTCTTTCTGTTAATTGCACTAAACAAACGAAAACGCAAACACACCATATTATCTCATCTTAATTCAGCTAGAGTCAAGTGGGGACGCACAAGCTTTAGAGATATGACGCGTTTTGGTTGCTAGGCACGGCGACGTTAGGGACAAACAAGACAAAGATAGACTAAATTGCCTTGAGAACTCCGTGAGCAGCGTTTTTTTATGAAATTGTCGGCATCTCTCCCGCAATCACACGAGAATTTATACGTTAAGCTGGTTTCCGTCAATGCTCAACCTACATCTTAACGAACGAAAAAAACAACTGAATTTAATGCATCGGCGAACCTGAAAGAAACAAAGGTGTAAAGATAGTTTACAGAACGACATTATAACCTCCTATTCAAAGTAGCCTGACCTTAATATTGGCGATAAATCGTATTCTGTATTAACCTTAACAAGCCTGATTACTTCCAGCAGATAATACACATACACATCCAATCGCTTGGGAGCGGCAGGACATACAGTTCAGCACAATTAATTATCATCGACACAAGAATTGTTTGCCTGACAAAATGTATCTTGTGGAAATGAACCCCACCTGCTTGAGCTGATAACGGCTACAACGCAAACAACAAAAATATTTGATTTTATCTACCTACCATCGATTTTAATGCCACATGTTTAAGGCAACTGACTTCAATCAAAACGTAGAGCTGATCGAGAAGAATACCAAGTGGTTCCTATAACGTTTGTGCCATTTCTATCAAATATTATTTGGCATTTCAATTTTCTAGATATAATAAATTTTATGCTGCCAAAATGCGTTTATTGTGATTCTGCACACGCGAGGCAACAGAACGCTTTCTAAAATAGCAGCTTTTGTCTTGTTTTCAAAAAGGCTTCAAATGCCTCAGCCGAGAATGTCAGTGTTTTTTACTGTTTTGTGTGGAGGCATTTGTTAGGATAGGTAATTAAAAGACTATGTATTGCTAAGACTATTTGATGTTGAAACAATACAACTAACCAAAACAAATCAGTCGTTGATGGTTGCTGCTTGTTTGAATTTCGATTGTAGATTTATGGTTTTGCGACAATTATGTTTAATAAACTGAGCGTACCACACATACAAATATTGTGAATGATTACCAATAATGAAGAATCATGTGCTGAGTAGAGTAAGGTGACAGCTAATCTGGCAGCATAGAAATCGTGGTCTTTTGCTTAAAAAACTTAACATGTGCATTTTCGAGCCCTTACACCAAATGGTTATGTCATGCGACTTCGATTGTTTCTGCAGATGTATGACACAATATGAACACCTGTACAAACCGGTAATTCTTCTAATAATTGCACGTCTCACCTATAACCACAATGAGAACAACCAAAATAAATTATAGTAGTGTGATACAATGTACAAACAGAAGGTAATTTGATGTTTTTCATTTCTCTCAGACGATATTATATCCTCGGCATATAGAACACGGAACTCAACCAATATCTAGCATAACAACCTCTCTATGCAGTGTCTTTCGGATGATTATAAGCATATCACTCCATTATAATTTACATTGATTTGCTCATTGATAGTTCAGCAAAGACTTTCACTGTAACATTAAGGATAGAGCCTTATAATTGTACTCATCTTTTTCAAGCAAATGAGTGTCTTTTCAAAGCAAGATTTAAAAAAAAAAGATCAGCAGCATGCACCCATTGAGACTAGTATCGGAAACAGAACAAAAATACCCTCTGAATATACCCATCAGCTGTATCGGCGAGCCATAATACTTCACATACAAAACTATAATGGTATTCGTATTTGTCCCCTGATAACTTCAACGACAAATCATATCATAAGGGGGGTTTAATGCTTGGTACTTACGTGTCAACGTGAATACGGGCGCTGCTAAATGGTCGCTTAAGATAACAGTAGAAACCTAGGCGGAAGGGTTAGATATAACGTTAATCTCTAATAAAATTGCTGATGCAGCAACGTATCTGAATTTGATTACATATCATTATCTTTACTGAATTGTGCAATTGAAAACGTCGCTCAATAGCATTTAAAAATATAGTACACATGTTAACACGTTACTGGGTTTGTTGAAGACGTCAGAGTAATATGCCTTCATCTAGCCGCTGTGTTAATACAAAGCCTCGTTCGATGGTTAACGAACGCATTGATTCTGCTTATGTGGGAAATCTTATTTTGCGCATGTTGCACGCATAAGATAAACAACAACAACGCCAGTATTACACTGCTACGATAGTGCAGTAATTGCAATGGTTGCCTTCGGGTAAGATGGTGGAATACTGCATTTATGTTTTCAGTATCATTTGGTACTGGAACGTTTTTATCATTACTTCATGCAGGGAAAAATATAAATGAGGAGCTTTAATTCATAACCAAGAAACAAATTGATGAAAGTTTCGATCCATAAAACCCTGTTATGGACAACATTTCCAAATCGCTAAATATTTGAACCTCATGGCAATACAGAGTTATGAAAAATGTTTAAAACCATCGGCTAGTCAACTGTAGGGTCACAAAATGACGTAAAAAGCACTAATCAGATCAATCCTTGCTCATATGCCTATGTCAGGTTGAATGGTGACCACTCTTAATTAACAAGTGCCTTAAATAGTTGGCAGTGAACGTTCGGCTTATCATCTTGTCTCACCGCTGCTGTCAACATTTGTTGGTTGGATTTGAACGACCGATCCCTTATAATAACTAACCCCTTTCCTGTTACGCATCCTTTAAGACCAAATTACCCAGAAAGAAATTCCACGCTGACGTTTGTCCAACCTACTTGCAATATTTGCATTGTTTAGGTTCAATCATCCCCACAGTTTTATGTGTTATTTAGACTTAGCTGTAAGTTTTCACTCTAGTGCTTAGTATTCAATATAAAGTAATATCTGCTGTTATCTCACCATCGAGATCATTTATGTTGATAAAAAACCCAAAACGAATCCCAGGAAAGACACCTGAGGGCACAGCTAATGAATTCGATTATATGCCTTCTATCACCACTGTTTGGCAGATTGCTTAAACAATTTGCTAGTTCTGCATTATTCATTTAATGTTACATCATATAAAACCGTAAGGGTCTGAGGGTACGACGTGATATTGTATCAACCCTTTTTGCCGCGGACTATTCCCACCAGAAGGGTAGCATCAATTGTTTTGCCAATACAACATTTAAAATAGCGTCAAACAAAATATAACAAGAATATTATTGTTTTACGGTCCCATGTTATGCACACAAGTCATCCTTACCACTCTGATATTTTTAATCCTTACTTGATTACTAATGTAGTTTGTATGCAAAGATAATGTATTGATAAAGGAAATTAAATGAGCAATTCAAATGTAATGAGAGCTGTGAAGCTCAATCAATAGTGTAAGTCGTGATTTTTTTCCCCGGTGATACAACGCTTGAATCATGTGGTGTTGTTTGGATAAATTTGTAGACGGTATATTTTCGTTCAAGAACACAACAGTTGAAGTTCAGTTTATTCAGCATGGGAACACCCTGGAGGCCGGATGTAAGTGAACCTGCAAATTGTTGTTACAACGACAAATGCATCCAATCATCATTGCACGCGCTGATGGCTCCATATAAACAGACTGAATCAGTCATGCGATAATCGCAGTGTATTCTCTTTCAATATCATAAAACCGTAGCAGTCACAGCATAGAAACGATCATTCTCTTAGAAAAATACGTAACATTAAAACAGGTCATCCAGCTTGACCACTATACAGCCCCATGTGTTGCCCCATTATAGAAAGGTTTAATGTGCTAATTAACTTCTTGTGGTGCAACACTGATACTTGTAAAATAGAATTCTTGAAAGATACTGGATAGGAGATACTCTCTTCTATCTGCACGGTAGTGGTATTGATCATTCAGTTAAGATGTCACTAGAAGCGTGTGTGCTTCTGGAACCATCTTATCACGACAACATGATCATTTGTGTCAAATGCGTCGGTAACATCAAGTTGTACAAGCAGAGGCAAACTAACAGCGTCCAGAAACTCACGATGACATCTGATCCTAGCACAGGACACTTTCTTCTGAGTTATATCTTTAGTAAGGATTTAGTCACGATGTCTTGACACCACATGTGGCTAAATGAGCACCTTGACCACTTCCTCAAATGTTACTTGGAGAAATGGCATGTTAGAATTTGGTCTGTAATTTGCCCTAAAGTTGGCGTCGATGTTTTTCCACTTATGGTGACTAGACGGCTTCATCGCGTTTCTCAACACTAATACCGTCTTGTATTACGCGGAAAGTCGGGATATTCAAGGACCATCTGTCATCCACCTCGAAGTATATATGGAAGTATGGAAGATTTTGAAGTTTTTCCAACGAATGGTTAGTTGTTAAAATTTTATTTCGCTCTTCATATTCAAAATCCAAAGAAATCACGAATGAAAGATTACCTTTGTACGCTACCAAGACTAGACTATCACATTCGAATGGTCAAACCTAAATATTTTTAATTATTTTGGACGAAAATGTGCGTTGACGGTTATGTGGACATACTGGTATATCCTTTCGTGAACCCAAGTCTACGAAAGTCGGCGGCGGTTTGTCCACTAAAGGTCGCGTTCGTGCTAAAATATATATAGATATATATATATAGATTATAGATATAGAGAGAGATACGCTAGAGAGAGAGAGAGAAGATAGATATATATATATACTATCACATTCGAATGGTATATACCTAAATATCTTTATATAGTATCTATTTTGGACGAAAATGTATATATTGACTATATGTGGACATACTATATAGAGTATATATATATCCTTTCGTGAACCCTATATCTACGTATAAAGTTAGAGCTCTCTCTATTATAATATCTATATATCTCTATATATCTATTTATATATATACATCTCTATATAGACATAATTATATACATATATATCTGTATATATATATGTATATATATGTATATGTATCTTATATATATATAGAGATATAGCGATGTATATATATATATAAATATATATATAGATCTCATGTATATATATATATATATATATATAATATATGTGTATCTAAATATCTATATATATTTAATCATATCTCTATATATATATATATAGATATATATATATATATATATATATATATATATATGTATCTCTATATCTGTATATATACTATACATATATATAAATATATGTATACTCTCCTCTATATATCTATATCTATAGATATATCTATATATATCTCTCTCTATATATCTATATCTATAATATATCTCTCTCTATATATCTCTCTCTATCTCTCTATATCTCTCTATATATATATATATATATATCTCTATATATATATGTATATAAATAATGCTATACATTCCTATTATACAATCGCTAATTACCCTGTGATATTACTAAGGATGTTTGGCTACCGAGCTATGAAAATGAATTTATATGAGAGTTGCTGCTCACCAATCATTTTGTAATGTGCAAAGCGTACCCTCAAAACACTCTCAGCTATAATTCAGATAATCATTGCCATCCGCTGTAGTTGCGTGCTCCTAGGGCGGCATGTTACATTATATTAGTATTGGCTGGACGTTCTGTATCCCCGTCACGTAACTAATCGTGTGGAAACCTTACGAGCAATCATGAAAATGATGCAAATATCCTATCGTCCAGTTTTACGGCTTTTCGCCTGCATTTATTGCCTTCCATAGATCGAGTGGCTCTCAAATGCTATTTGACGGACACATCGTACTATTTCATGGCACCAAGGTTGTGATGGAAACATGCTTCTTGTATATGCACCAACTGAGTTCAACAAATATCGTTTTGTTATATTTCTGTGTCCATTTGCAATCTATGCGGATGGTGTATTATCATAGGTCAGTAGTGATACGATATTAAGCTTGATACTTGATCAACGACTAGCATTCGAATTGAATGAGGTATGTTGATTGTGATTCGGGTACAAGTGGACCGTTCTTTGTCTTGTTGCTGCCCGCGAAACATGTAACGGCCGCTGAATTCAGTCCCCGAAGTACATAAGCATTAGAACTGCACGCAATCAACCAATGCGCTGTTTGGCGTCACATTAAGCAAGCCGGAAATGGGATGGATGTGCTTCACCTTTAATTTATAACTACAAGTGCATATAATATGCTTTAAACATTGCAGAGGCATATTTTTAGATGCGTGGCTTTAAGCTCTTTCGTTTTTGGAATTTTGGGCAATATTGCAACGAATAAAGGTACCGTTTGAGAGGGCTGGCGGGTTTGTGTGCACAATTATCATTCTACCGATCACTGCTGTATGTAATCTTTGGACATCGCCGTTTCCGCAACGAGCTTGTTTGGTGGACTGCATGGATCTTTCGTCTTTCAATTAACACTCCTTGCTAATCTTATGCCACATTGTATGGACAATTTGTATCCGTGCCTTCTTCTCGCTTTTCACCAGGAGCAATGTATAAATTCAAAAGACGGCGTGTATTTGTTACTCTTTAGGTGTACTGTTTGCGATTTTTCTCGCGTTCTGCCTAACAAACAATGATCCACGTGTGCTGATTTGTAATTCAAATTATTCCCTCGTGTATCGCATCGTTGTTTTATCACATTTAGTGGCTTCTAATGATCTTGCTTCGATTCCTCCCATTGTTCCGGGTCAAACATTCGCTAAACGTTTGGCGATTTTCGAGCGTCTTTTATATTAGTCTGTTGCTTCTTATATTAGTCTGTTGCTACGCGTTTTGTTACTTCGTAACGAGGCGGAGATGGTTACCCCATTAAACATCCGAATCGTTGTCCTTAATATCTGTTCAAAAGATAATTTTTTAGGTTCTTGCTCTCCCTCCTGGTTTTCGGTGGATGTTTTGGCCGTCGCTATTTTTTAACGACGACAATGGCGTCTCTCTGTCATTATTGACGAGGTGTTCTCAATATTCATCTCCCAATGACTTCTATTCATTTCGCAATACTACCTTGTTTAATTTGTGAGCTTAATCCTTAGACAATTTTCGGCGACTTTGTGGTTGCTGGTCTGTGTGGTATCGATATTAGCTTTCTTCGCTGTCTATCTTAATCAGGCTGGGATAACTAAGTATTTCAACATCGTTACGGTCTGTGGTATGGTTGATCTTGATACGTGCATAGTTTAGTGCAGTTACATCGCCGCTTAAGAGCATCTGCTTCAGATGTCTAAATCAGTGTGGGATCAAAAGAGGAGACCATCTCCGAAGGTGGCTGTGTCCCACAGTATACAGTTACTCAACGATACTCAAGCTCTTCATATCGAACAAGTCCTCTCTATAATTCTTACCTGAAGGCATTCTCATAAAAGTCTGCTTTAAGTCCAAGTCAAAACTTTAATACCAACCCTTCTCCCCTGGGCGACCTTTGGCCGCTGTAGATTGTGAATCGTTGGGCTCGCTTTTCGGTGATAAAATCCAATAAAACAGCAGGCCACATTGGGTCGTTGATCATGTTAGTTCTGAGCATTATGTCGTTTTCTATTTTCCTGCAAACTATCAACTGGTCCAACCAACTCAAGCTATTTCCATGCTTAAATATATGCAAACGATACAAAGCATGACAATTTCGCTCAGGAACAGGGGATCAACTTGTCACTGACCACAAAATGTTCGACAAAACTTCCGCCGATATGTCCAATTTATTGCCGTATACTTTGCTCGCTTCATAACTACTACTGTCTCTGCAAGTCGTATAATGCAATGCCTTTGGAGGGGTTTATTATTGGCATGTCGTTCGCAACGGACTCCCTTGACAACAAAAACGGCGCGATTCCTTTGTCCCCTTATGGCATCGCTGCATATCTCGAGATGAAGCACCATGTCCCTAAATTGTACCTTACTGGTACCTCAGGTGCATCCGTCACTAATTGCTCTTGGCGCTTGCTTGAACCATATCAAACCATCCTTTGTTATTATTGACATTGGCGCTAACGCCCTCGCTCAGGGTGGCGAAACTTTAAACGTTCCAGTGTACTGTATATTAGATTAGGAAGGTAAACGCGGGGACATAGATGACACCAATTTCATCAGCACAGTTAACATGAGTTATCATTTTGTTAAAATATTCGCGTCAAGTTGAGTCTTTAATCTCCTACCAGGCGTACAAAAGTTGTTTCGTGTACTGCTCCATCGATCTTTGGTCTAGATGCTTCATTAAACTTAACACTCCGCTCGGTAAAAAGAACTACTCTAGCTCTCGTATTAAAGCAGTTCGTAACACCATCAAACGTAACCAGTATAAGTCACACATCAGTGGAATTTTCAACCCAGCTAACTTTATGTATTTTTACCATTGCCCGACTAACATTGTTGCGCAGCGCAGAGAACGTACAGGTCACTTAAACTTGCCTTATGGCATTATGTGGCCCACTCTGGCTGCCCTCGCTCTCAGATACCGCACCACGTTCGAATTTGTTAGTTACAATGTGAATGGCTACCACCTTGGCGATATCCTGGCTAACCTTAAGCTGGCCTTGTATGGGCCTGTAGTATCACACGCTTGCCTCTGCATGTCACGCTCTGATAGATACCGTAACACTTATATCTTACAACTGGCTTTTATTAATGTCATTCGACCATATCCGTTGTTCTATCTGTCACGTATTGGTATTGGCAATCACCCTCACAACATCTGTTACTCGATTGTCACAGAATCCAGCCTTATATGGTCTTGTAGTGTAGCTTGTTGGCCTTCGCCTGTCACGTTTGTCTGAAACCACGCCCCTCGCATCAACCGTGACTTGATATGTTGCTTCTGCCTGTCGGGCCTGACAGACACTCCAACCCCAGCACGATAGTATTTCCATATAATTTCTATATATAATTCAGCACAAGATATAACTGTTTTGGCTTTTTCATTGATATTTAAAACTTAATCTGTCTGATTGTCCACAAGCTCGGTTGCAGCCTTTATGCCTGATCTAGAAGTCAACGAACCCTTAGCTCGATGCCTAACTGGTGGCCAGCCCGCAATAGGAAGCCTTCGTCCGAAACGTCGCCAATACCCAAGCCAATAAACCAACCCGGAGTACAACTTCCCAGTATGCAGCCACATCTAATCCACTACAATTGACCGGCTTTCACCAATATAGTTCTCGACACACAGCCCAAGCCCACAGTGCCACCGCGCTTTTTTTATCGGATCTATTGTTTCCTAGACCCCCGCCATGGACTTGTCCGTCGACTTACCAAACGACCTCATTGTTCTCTTCACCCTCATTCGTCATCAGGCTTCCAACACAGACATACTACGACATGGGATAAAGCTCTACCCAGCAACAGTTCCTCGTAACCGGCTACCAAGGAACTTTCTTCATTCCTGACAGAGCTACACCAACTGGTTGACAAGATCGTGCACATTACAAATAACGTTCACAATAGGGTCATGTTTAAGGCTTTGTTTGAAGTTACATATTATGCATGCATGTTTGAGGGTGAGATTATAGTCTCGTCAGAACCCCAAGGTGTCTTAATGATAAGTACTTTCAAACCTGGCACCAGCCCTATCAAGACAGTTCTGCATAGTGTAGAGGTCCCTACATATTGCCCTGTCTTGTCGCCAATTAAATACCTAACAGTATGACCCGATTGCGTTCTTTTTGTGTGAACATCGCTTATTACTACTCCATAGCTCCGAAGCTATATGTACAATTGGCTGGCATAGATCTTGACAGGTTTAATACCCACTTCTTACGAATATGTACAGGCACCCAGCTCTTTAGGGACCAAGCTCCCATCTCCATCATTAAAAGTCTGTAGATCTCTGGCTTCAAAAATTGCATCAGGCCACCCCGTTTCACTTTCCCTCAACAAATGTCGCGGTTTCAATACTTCAAAGTTATATATTATATTTCGTTTAAATGTACATGTTAATAGTACATATGTATAATAACCTACTGGAGGTATCTTAATTTCGAATAATTGACTCAGATTTGTATGCCTTGCTGTAATGGCACATTTTTTTGACATTCAGCTTTGTTTAGTATGGTACATTAGCCGTTTATTGTCAGAGTTCATTGTCTTATGATGTCACACCATATGTCAATGTTTTTAATGCAAAAATGTCGGCATTGACTGGTGCATGTCATAACGATTTGGTCGTTGGCATTGACTTGTGATTGCTCACGACCCCTGCATGTCTTTACAATCTGGCATTTGGCATCAACTGGTGCGTGCTTAAGACCCCTAGATGTCTGTCCAATATGGCCGTCGGCAACGACTGCTACTTGTTGTTGGACCCCTACCAAGCAAGTGTCCTACTCCTGCTATGGTCAGGTGGGATTTCCTTACAATTAAGTCGTTGGCAGCGACTTGTGCAACTGCTTGAATTTCAAAAGAGTCAGTTTCCTACTGATTATAGAGGTCGGTTTAATGTCGTTACAATTTAGGCTTTGGCAACGGCTGGTTCATATTTATGGACCCTACCGAGTAAGTTTTCTTTCTGGTTGTAGTGGTATGTATAGTAATACATCTATGGTCTTGAGGCCAGCATCGTGTTTCTGGCGCCTTGTCATGAAACTGTCATGTAACTTTCCAGCCGAAGCGTTCCTCGGGTCAAGTTTGCGAGGCCTCACTACCTATTTGCCATTGACTTGGAGTCAGACATGTTTTTCGACATGTCTTTAGCGGGTTTACTTGCTCCCATACCGTTATCTTGGCTGTTATCCTGAATCTTTCTCAATTCGATTGGTAGCGTATTTACTTTCTCTTGCACTATTTTTATTATCCTCTTATCATTTTCTGGTCATTATCATATAAAACTTAAATGTTTACGAATTATTCACGGTACGTGGACATCCACTGTCATAAATAGGGATACTTTATATTTGATCTTAGTGCTTTGCTAAACTTATAAAGCTCACACTTTAATTATTGTACCATGTCATCGGCATCGTACTTACGCAAATAATGCCTACAATTATTGGCATTAATGTTAGGGAAAATTTCAGTGGGGATTATTTTGTTTTCATTTGGCCACGTTTCATCTCCTTTTGTATTAAATGTAAAAATAAATCTTATTGCTAGTTAACGTCTTTATAATGGCAAATAAATATGCTCATGGTATTTGGTTAAATTGCCGTCAATAAATGCTTAACTGCAATAAAACTTGCACAGTAGTTAAAGCTATAATTTAGTTGAGATGACACCAACGGGCATTTTCAGTCGATAGGAAAATAAAATCCAAGTATAGTATAAATAACATATTGTAGTCTCGTTTGATTCGTCTAGATGCACAACACGAAGTTGAATTAAATTCGCGTCCTCTAGATATGCATAAATTGTAATTTGTAAATTGCTAATAAGGATGTATTGATCGACATAACGTCATGTGTTTCTTTGATATTAGACATATATCTTTAATTTAGTGTGTCGATAAACAGCACAGCATGTAAAAGGTTAACGAGCATGACGATGCATGAAATACTTGCTGCAATGGCCTGTTCACGAGGTTCGTGTCTGTCAGCCTCTAAAAATGTTGATGTATTGGCAGCAATAACACAGTTGGGCTAGACTGAAGCATGCATTAGCATGCATAATCTTTTGAATTTGTAGAAAAGGTTATCTACCGCTTGCGCATCCATCATGGTGAGAGAGCACAAATTATATTCGCCAAGGGTCATCAGTTGTGTCTAGTGACAGCGAAATATCGCGAACATATTATGGAATCCACGTATCTTGTCACGTTGAATGGTGGTCTTTACCCATCATTTTACAATTTGTGGATGAAACCTTTGAGATGAATTATTCCAGAAGAACTACAAACCATTTGATGATTGCCATGTGTGCCTATGACGGCCCATTAGGTTTGTGAGTTGCCAACAGCATACCTGAACCTGTACAAAATACCATAGATATGAGTTTCTGCAATGTAAAATTATTAGTAGCAGACAAGTCTTTCTATTAATTGTTGCTACATCCTATGAAATGTGTATATCACTTCACATTAATGGACAGCGTAATGATCAACATGGGTGTATCCAAATTTGCCGGTCTAAAGACATATTCTCTGTACTGGCTAAGACTGGTAACGAGCTATTTCAGATATTAAAAAAACGAATTCATTGTCATTTATTGTTCTTACTTGCCCAAAATAACTGTATCCGTGACTAAATTGATGTTTTTATATATAGTATATAGATGACAACGTCCCGGCAGACATAGATCCAAGCATGATATATTATGTAGATAAAAGCTGCAAGGTCTAGCTAACTTAAGGAAATGAAGCCTCCATATCAGGAATGTCCAATTTCATCGATTGTATAATTTTCTAATTGATAAAATTTCAATATTTTTTTGACGAGTGACAGACGTGTTTCGCAGCCATTCTGAAAGTACAAGTATCAGATCAATCTCTTAAACGGTCGTTGATATGCCAGTAAACTTGGGCGGTTACATCCCATATTTAAATTACCCAGAGAAATGTGGTAGGTCAAATATTCTACAGTTTCGTTAATAACTCTATTAATGTAATGTATTGCTATGAACAAGAAACCATTATAACAGGGCTGGTCTCGCCGCGCGTCAAACAATTTAATGAACAGCATAAATCGCTAGGGGAGCACGAATATGACTGACGCCAATCTAAGAGTTCATGTTTACAATGAATGACTAACAAATGTCAGGGGAAATTATAAAACATTATCACGATAGTCCTTAGAGCTGCAAAAGACCTTCTGCGTGATTGAAATCTTAATTATGATTTTCTCATCTTCTTTGTTGCCTCTTGGCGGAATGAACAAACATTGCCTTAAACATACGCAGATATATCAAAGGTCATGTTCGAGCTAATGGTGCTATCATGGTCCCTAAGCAGCTTTTGTAATAAACGAGGGTCAATTAGTACTGTGGAGGTGGATGCCGCGTAATACGAGACGGTATTAGCGGAAAACATTCGACTTTTGCGATAAGTATCGACCAATATCGAATATGCCGTTTCTCTGAATAACATTTGAGCAAGTGATCAAGTATAATTCCTCAATGTTGGACCCCAAACCTAAAGCAGACTGTGGTGTCAATGGATTGTTGACGTAATCCTCACTTAAGTCATAGCACTCAGCAGAAAGTGTCCTGCGCCTATCATTTGGAGCTCCTAGACCCTGTTTGTGAACCTTTGCTTGTACAACTTGATGCATTCGACACCAATGACCATATTGTGGTGATACAACTATTCCACGAGTTCTATTATACACACGCTCTTCATTAATACCATTGACGTCCTACCTGAATGATCACTACCATACCATGTCGATAGACGAGAGAATCTCTTGTTCCGAATCTTTCATCTGATTGGTCGAGGGGACCACGCCTCCGAATTAATCTGAGTATTCCACGTGGTTTTTAGCGTAGCTATAAGTTCTTTGGACCAATGCTTAGGATACTGTGGCACAGAATAGCGGCTGATTAATCATTGAACTGTGCATTGCAGATATGTTCTGGATGACCAAAGACTCAACTTAGACAGAGCTGAAAATTTGATCTTAACCTGATGGTACAATTTATCACGTGTCAAGGATATCGAAGTTCAAGCGGGAGGTGATCGGGGCGTAAGTGGCGCACTTTACACTTTCAACACTCACGTTTGTGGTGTACTAAGCTTCGAAGTTCTGTGAACGTAGAACATCGATGACATCAACACGGCAGTGACCCCATTGATATTCATTAAGGAATTTTTTTTTCCGTAAGATTACCCGAACACACTTGCCTCGTCTCCTATTTCTCTATAGATGTTTAATGTCAGTGGCAACGCTCAATTCTCCGCACGTAGTTCATGCCGCCTGAAGCAAATAAAAAGATACAGTATTCCGCAACTGATATTTTTAATGGCGCTTGAACCTGTTTAGCTTTTCCCAGTAGACTAATTTTCTTGTGTCCTCAACGAGCAAGCCATTGCAGGCAGTTTATGATAAGCAGTGAACGTGATCTGCATTAATCTGATCTCGATCTCATGGATGCAACCATTGCTGAAACAAACTACTGCAATGTGAGGTCGAGCAACAAACTACATGCAAACTTTGACATCGCTACGCTAACGGATAGAAAACTGATCTGTTGACGAAGTGCGCCCTGTCAAATATTCAACCTTTCATCAAACTTTGTGACAGCCGCTTGCTGAAGTTATTGGGACATGCAAAAATATATAGTACCTGTTGTGCTTATATTACTTCGGTACATGCATATCCCAGCTAGGCAAGGTGATACTTATAGCCCTTTAAACATTTTCTACTTTTTTCGAGAGCGTGATACTACAAAATTAACGACGTCAATGGGCTAAGATTATCTTGGGTGCAGCCGCAAACGAGGTCGTTTTACATTTAATCGTGCACATTTGAATTTTTTACCGGTTTATGTGCTTAAGAAATACGTCTTTGGCATACAGGATCTAAAACGCTTTATTGTAGCTTGTTTACTTTGGTCAATAACCTTTAAGTCTGTGCTCCATCATGCACACCTCTCCTACAACCATAGTAAATGTACATTATAGTTATATGTGATAAAAATGCCCCTATATATATATATATATATATATATATATATATATATATATATATATATATATATATATATATATATATATATAAATATATATATATACATATATATATATATATATATAGATATATATCTATATCTATAGATATATATATATATATATATATATTTATATATATATATATATATATATATATATATATATCTCTATCTATATATATCTATATATATCTCTCTATATATATATATATATATATATATATATATATACATACATACATACGAATGCGACCATTTTGGACATTTAGCAAGAAAACAACTATTTTGGGACATTGGAGGCGACAAACATATAGTCAATATGATGATTATTACCTGTTTTCTGTTTGTCTGTCGGTAACATGTTTCGGTTTCGTAAATTTATCTTGGTTTTTCATCGTTTTATTAAACTTATATATTTTGTGTACCAAAATGGGTGTTCCAAAATAGTTCGGGTATTAGGGACATGTAAAAAAACAGCTATTTTGGAACATAGCAAAAGACCAACTATTTTGGGACATAACACAAAACCAACTATTTTGGGACATAACCAAAAACCAACCACTGTGGTACATCACAAAAAACAACTATTTTGGTAGATAACAGAAACCCAAACGCTTTACGACGCAACAATGCATGTTTAATTAACGACGATTCATTTATTTCACATTGAATGAAGTACTATCCAACGTAATTCAAACATGGAGTAGCAAAGGCTTTAAATGTCTGGCGCTTTCGAGTGCCGGGTCAGGCGCATGTATAGATATATCTACACTGAGATACGCACACTGTGAAACTGGAAGTCGTACAGGAACTCGTGGGATGGAACGCGCAATATGTGTCGAGAGTCTACATATGAACTTGACAGGGGTCGGCTTTCTTATCATTGAAAAAATATGAACATAGTTCAGTATCATTCCAAATCCTGTCAGAGACCTATACTCTCCGTCGCTAAGTGATCTTCGATGTTGCAAGCGCGGTTAAGCCCCAATGTTTCACACATTCCACATAAGTATTATCCTCTACTACTAATATAACAACACTGATGTAGTTAAAGTAATACAGTGCAACCTCGTTAAAGGGGACGCCCCTGTGGTCGGACTAACATCCCCTTTAACAAGGCATTCCCAATAGCGAGGTCCCATCAACCCTACACAACTAAAGAACATGCAGGTGTCCATAACTAACAGAAAACTACAGGGCCCGACCCAATGCACAAAAAGCAAGTAAAATGTGAACAATTAATCATCTCACAACTTGAATTTATTATTTATTACAAATAACAAAAAAACACAGACAATTGTGTACAATGAACATACGGTAAAATCGGCTTGGCTTGTTCCATCAGAGTTCGTAATGCATTTATGCATCCACATATCCGGTTTCTAATTACTTTTGAAGAATTGGTCCAAAAGCGATTGGGTGGTTTCTTCCATTTACACGTTTTTGTTGTGGCTCAGACTACAATACACAACGTAATCATCGCCGTAGCCTTGCTCTTGAGCGAATCGTCTCAAATAATCCACGATCATATGTCGTTCTTTCATCGTCATGCGCGGGCTTTCGTCGTCGTCAGAGTCGTCAGAGTCGTCGTTGTTGGGGCAGCGCGTTTTTGACTGACTTGCTAGAGGAGAGTGGCATCGTCGTATTCGCCGCTTGTCGGAACGGGATCATCGAGTAACACGAGTCGATCGAACTTCTCTCTTGGCATGGTTGGCGGCAAAGAGACGTCGTACAGGTCACCGTCGAAATCGTCAACGGCGGGCTAGTCGGTTCGAGTGAAGCCGGCTTTACGGTGACAGTAGGCGATGGTCACGGCCTTTACCATCGATTACGAAAACTTGGCAAGGTAGATGGCGTCGAGAAGGTTGATCTGTCGGTCAACTCGCAGTGCTTGTACCGATTCGTCAGCGTCAAGGGCATTTATGATTCATCCATTCAACGCGCTGCGGTAATGTCCTTTCCAGTATCCGTATCACTTCTTGGTACATCGGCTGGATTAGACTCGTCGTATTGGGCGGCAGGAAGTGTAAAGTGATGTTGGTCAGCGTCACCTGCGGCGAGTGGGCAGAACAGTTGTCGATCAACAGGCAGACCTTACGTTGGTTGAAGTAGAGCTTTCGGTCCCATTTAGCCAGCCCGTTTGCGACACTTAAGCTCATTCAATCAAATTGCACACTTGACCATTTAAACTCAAATCTGCACCACAGCATTAGACTTTGTTTGAAATTTGAGGATCCGACGGAGAACATGTGACCCAATTTGTATTACTACACTCTTAATGTAATCTAGTCAACTTGACTAACTTGGCTAGTCATATTGACTGTCCACCAAACGACTAATGTGTTAGTCAATTTGACTAATGCAGTTAGTCAATATTGATTAGTCAAAATGACTAATTTACCTAGTCAAGTAAAGAGTGGTCAATATGACTAATCTATTAGTCACTATGACTATCCTCATTAGTCACATTGACTATAGCGTAAGTAGTAATGACTATTGTACTTAGTCAGACCGACTAGAAGATTTGGTCAGTTTGACTATGAATGAAGGTTAGTTTGACTATGATTAAAGGTCGAACCAGTGTAAGAACCAGTGTAAAAACAAGTCAGACAACATAATATGCAAAACAAGTAGACTTTATTGTATATAAACACTTACATGCATGCCCTTGTTAATACTAGCCCTGACACAAAGAAGCTTAGCATCAACTGGGTCTTTAGCCTCATCATCAACGACCACCATCACCTTCTGTACATAACGAAACGTCTTTTTGGTCGATAGGTGGTAAGGCACATAAACACTTAAATGGCGGTCATCAGCATGCCCATGGCCATGACCTCTGTTACATCCACAGCTTCTCCAACAGATGTTATTACTGGTGTCGTCCTGCGTTGCGACATTCTAAAACACATAGACTTATGGTTGAAGCTAAGCACTCATTAGTACTGATACCAGCAATGGTACACGACAATACATACAAAAATACAGAAAACTATTTAATATTCTCACCTAATAGTATGGAGGCGATTGTCAGAAAATTTCAACTGAAGATTTCCAATTTCCTACAGCAACTGGTTAAAGAACGCGGCGCGCATCTGTGGTTATGTAAACAACCCGTGTGATCCGCGCATCGCGGTCTCCCAACAAAGAGAAGATAACGCTCTCAGGGTGGTCAAATTGACTAGGTAACTAGTCAAATAACACCTGACCAGCCTTGCTAGTCATTGTGACTATGTTGCTTAGTCGATTTGACCATGTGATTAGTCGTTACAGAGTTTGACTAACTTCGATAGCTGGGTGACCAGGTTAGCTAGTCATTTTGACTAGATTGGGTTAAGAGTGCATCGGACATGTATTGACAGTTTTATAGGCGCTCAAAATATTCATGAAACTTATGTTGTCATTCGGACCGATACCACGAAGGACAAACGCGGCGCCGATCTCGTTTGAACAGGGCTGTGTTTGTGCCGTTTGGTAGTCTCATGTAAATAACCACTGACAACGATGTAATGATACATTTTGTTCTTTTAATATATGAGACCATAAAAGTTGTCGATTTTGCCGCTTCAACGCCGGATACCTCTCCGAAGCTCGAATAACTTTTAGATTATCCCAAGATCTCGAGAAACAGTGGAGGTGAATCCGCTGCTCTCGTGGCACTTGACCAAGCAGCTGATACAGGGCACAGCAATATGCCTCTGTGCCGTCATCTCCCTTTATTCCCCGGATGTGCAAAACCAGCACATGCCGGGGCTCCAGGAGGGATAGCACGTGGTGTAGGGCATGTTGCTGTGTCCCCCATTCGGCAGGGGGGGGGGGGGGGGTTGCTGAATGGTCTATGCCAACCTCCCCAAGGCCGACAACTTCGGACCGTTTGAGAAAGTTGGACATCACCTGCATTTGGTCCGATGTGCACTTCGCTGCGTGCTTGGGTTGGAGACCAATCGCTGCCCTCTCTTTTTGCTGCCCCAAGTCGATGATTTCATCGACACTGGGGTAAGTGGCAGGGTTGCAATATTTGGCCACAGCACCCCCAACCACGACAGCGAAGGCAGACTGGGGTTTGGCAGCCATGAACAACTTACGAGGCCCGTAATTTTGTGAAAGGCCCAGGGAAATCAGGGCCTTGTCCATGTGGAAGTGGGAATCGAAGGCCACGGATAGCTGAGGTTCCGGTTTAGCAGACTTCTGCCCCGCCACGCTCCCCTCGATCCTACCACACGGTGCAGGCTTACGACCCAAGTCCCAGACGAGCCCCCTCTCACGGGGCCCGAGCTGAAACAACAGAGCCATCAGAGGTTGTCAGTGGAGGAGGACCGCGGGCGAATTTGGGGGCCTTAGACAGAAGCTATGAGGAACCGGATCCTCGTGGACCCGACAGAATTCCTGCATTTCCTCCTTCAATAATCCCGTGGGTTCCCTCAGGCTTTGGCATCCAAAACCACCTAACCCCTCTGCGAGACGGACCGAGTTTGTGAAGTCTCGGCCCGGCCCCAGCAGGTAGTTCGCGATCACATGGAGGACATATAATCGCTGCCTTGTCACATCCATGGGGTCCAGGCCTTCATTGGAAACCTCCGGGACATGCGTCTTCAGAGACCCGGACGAATCCCCACACCCAGGAATGAGACATCTAGGTGAGGACTTACCCTTGTAGCCGTCCATGTCCCCTCGGGACGTCTCGCCTTCAGCCCCCTGGGACCCACCCTGCACTACCAGGGGTCGTGAGTTGGCTGTTGATTGGGGGTAGGGGTCGTTGCCGACGGTCATGAGCTTATGTGCCTCCCTAGGCTTGGATGACCCTGCAACCCCCGTTGGCTGCTTGACAGGCAACGTGATTGTCAGCACTGGCACTGCAGTTGCCTGCGCGACCGGCTGTTTTCGACCACATGCCTTTGCCTTCCTTGTACTTCGGGTTCTCCTACCAGCCCGCTTGGTCTTACCTTTGGAAGGGGGCCTTACATCAGAACCAGCCAAAGCATCAGCGACACCTGAGCCTTCGATACATTTCACCCGTCAACGTGGAGGACACGAAGGCTCCATACCAGTCGCAGGGGTATGGTTACTAAGGGGGGAACCTGGAAGATTGAAATCCCCCCCACCTACCTAACAATTGACCCAGGATGGATACAGGTTCGGAATCTGAGAATTCCTCTGTATGTTCCAGCTCGATTGACAACGTTGAAGCCTTTGCTCTAGTGCCAACCATAGTAGGGAGTGACCTTTTTCCAGATGCTCCAACCATCGGCACGAAGGCTGGCCCTGCTGAGTCAGGGTGGCTGCGGCCCATGCCCCACCCTGAACTAGCTACAGGCCGCCCTGTGGACGCCTGCAACGTCGGCTCAGGGTCAATGGCGCCCTCGTTAACCGAAACTTGCGGCAAAAACGGGTCTAGAGCAAGCCTGTAGTCCTTGCTTGGTCCGGCTGGCAACGGAGCTTGGAAGGCTAGGCAGGCCGATAGGGAATACATTGTGGTGTATCCACTCCCGGCACTGGAGCTGCAGGGACAGCGCTGTCTTAGCTGCCAACCGCAACCACAGCTGGTCTTTTCTCGCTTTCGCTTTAGTCACCAGGTGGATTAATGCTTCAACCCGCTGTGCCCCTGTTGTTCTGGGGCACATCATCAATTGCTCCACTATGGATTTTGAAGGTATAAGACCCTCCTTCATTGCCCAGGCCACAATACCACTTTCATTACGAGTTGCCATCCTGAAATCAGAGTAACACTTGATTTACAGCGCCCACATTCAACTCCACCGGTCCCTCAACGAACCCGGCCATAACCATGTCTCTAGCAGCAGTCAGTAGCCTGACATCCCTGACCTCTCGCGGCTGTGGGCTAAGCTGGCGGAAAACACGGTCAGACATAATCGTGGCTTCTGCAGCGGTATCGACTACGGCATCTACAGTCATACCACCGATCTGCACAGGCAGGGTAAACTGAGACGCGGATAGGAGTAGGCACACCTATATGCTTTCATTGGGCACCTGATTGGTCACCGTGCTACTGGCCAACTCTGTCACCGGTCCCCCAACCCGTTGTGCATCATAAGGTCCCCAATGGTCTCGATTGTGGTGACCTAATGGATTGAGAAGCCAAGTCTGCTTCTTCAACTTGGGTAAGTGGGGGTATTCGAGGCGGGATGGACATTTCTGTGGCGCCAGATGAGCCACCTTTTGCTCGACCGCTTTGCCATTTTCCCTTTCGTGCCGCTCTACCTACACCTGCAGTGCTGCCATTCTAGAGAGATACTCGGGATGGCATTGGTGCATCAGCAGCACTACACAGGTCGCCATGAACCCCTTTTCTAGGCCCCTTACCCGCCAGAACCATACCCCAGCCACAACACCACAACACCCCCCTACAGCCCCATAACCCACACAAACCGGAAGCACTAATGTTGAGGGGATCGGCGACCTGCCCCTTAGCCCGACCCCTGCACTCTTAATGCAATCTAGTCAACTTGACTAACTTAACTAGTCATATTGACTGTCCACCAAACGACTAATGTGTTAGTCAATTTGACTAAAGCAGTTAGTCAAATATTGATTAGTCAAAATGACTAATCTACCTAGTCAAGTAGAGAGTAGTCAAAACGACTAACCCATTGGTCACTATGACTATCTTATTAGTAACATTGACTACAGGGTAAGTAGTAATGACTATTGTACTTAGTCAGACCGACTAGAAGATTTGGTCAGTTTGACTATGATTGAAGGTCAGTTTGACTATGTTTGAAGGTCAGTTTGACTATATTTGAAGGTCGAGCTTAAAATACCTCATACACCCTGAACAAATACAAATTTATTTTACCAAATAAGTCCGACTGCTTATAAGTTTGCATCTTGTATAAACAAGTCAGACAAAATTGTATGCAAAACAAGAACATTTTATTTCATTCAATCACATGAATGCATAGCCTTGTTAATGCTAGCCGTGATAGGAAAGGAGTTTGGCATCAATAGGGTCTTTAACCTCATCATCAATGGCAAGCATAACTTTCTGGACATAGCGAAAAGTTAAAGACATAAATCGCAGCCATCAGCATGGCCATGGCTTCTTTTACATCCACCGCTTCTCCAACAGACGTTCCCTCTATGTACACATGATTTCAGCATCCATCAATTCTCCCTCATACAGCAGCATAGGAGGCAGGCTGTTTATGCTGGTGTCGTGCTGCGTTGCCACATTCTTAAACACATAGTAGACTTATTGTTGAGCCATAGCACTCATTAGAAATAGTACAAGGTCCACAAATCCTGCCTGAATGACAGAATGTTATTATTAAAAAGAGACATTGTTATAATCAGCATCCTTGTTTACCTAGTCATTATTTAGTTTGATAATAATACATGATGAAATATTAACTGACAATTACCTCGAGTGTGCCTTCAAAAATAAAGGATTGTTCTGTGAAAAGTAAAGGCAGACCGGTGATAACAATAGCTGCATGGGCCGCTGGGGGATATTGGAAGCCATGTTGTACAGCAACATCAAGTTTTGTATATGATCAAACCAATGTAAAAATAAATAAATAAAAAGTAAGAAAGCGACACTATTGTAGCTACCAGGAACCTGAAGCACAATATGCGGCAGTTATTTGGTTGGTAGATATTGAATATGGTAAACTAAACTGGGATTCTTTACCTGCTCTCTCTACTTGGTCCCTCAACAGGTTCATTCTCGACATCGTCTCCTTCAGTCTGAAGGGCAGATTTTTGTTCCGCCTATTAAGTTCCATAATGACTCTCCCATAGCATTGGAGGCCAGACAGAAGGAGCTTGCCATTGTCGCCACTCTCTGCCTTAGGCCCCAGTCTGGTGAATTCTGCATACATCTGCAACCGACAAAGCCTTAACAGTCATCAATTAATTAATGATTCAGTGCAATTCTACAATGGGAAATCAATAAAATATAGACTTCAATCACTATGATACTATTCAAAATCACATATGCTTGTATCATAATCTGGCCCATGTATAATATCTCACCCCTGCTCTTCCCTGCAACCATGGGTGTTGCTCAGTGCATTGAGGCACTGGCATTCTGTCTCGCACAATCTGACGACGTCACAAAGACATAGTAAGGAGCATCTTCTCAGCTACCTAGTTTTTGTCAACAGCCCCTCTCTCCTTTGCAAACTCTTTCCGGAGCCACTTCCTGTGGGCCACGATGGTAGAATCGTCTTCACTTTCAGGCTGCTGGGGAAGGCCCCAAATCCTTTTTGAAGCCTCAATGCAGGAATCTAGGGATGGCTTCTTTTTAGGTCGCTTGTGGGCCTGCACCTCTTCCAAATCCATTCCGATTTGTTTTCTGGAATTGCACAACTTGTGCTGGATGCTGTTCCGCCAACATTTCTGTAAACAATGATCCTCATTGATAAACATTTCACTCTCAAATATTCTCAAAACTCTTAACTGTCTCTAATTTTCCTTTGCATATTAGTGTACATATGTTTAAGTTACTAAGAGATACTAAGGAATACTAAATATACCAGCGTTAATTATACTAATAGTAATGCTGAAACATAGATAAGTAATGTCCATGGGCGTTTCCCGACTTGGTTCCCTGGGGAGTTCTGGGACTACCTCCCCCCGGGCAAATTGGGCATTCCCTTTTGAAGTGCCCCTGTTTCCCACAACGAAAACAGGGCCTAACTTCCCTTTTGGGTGACTTGTAGGGGGGGGGGGGGGGCTTAAGATAACCTTGGGTGCCCCTGGGTCTTTCAACTTTTGAAAGGCCCTAGTCAGGGTCAGAAACTCGCGCTGCAATTGGTTCATCATGCGCCGAGGTCCTCTATTTCGCTGGATTCACTAGAGCCAGTGACCACTGAAACCCTAGGGGGTACCCCTTCCTCTTCCCTTCCCCGCCTCCAGGACTGCTTACCGAAGCATGCCTGGTACTGTTATTGGAAACCTTTACCAGGTTTATTGCTTCGCGGAGGGTTTGAGGGTGCCGCAAGAGGGTGTGGTGCACCGCATCTCGGGATGCTCAGTATATCGGAGATCCGGGTTACCTCGCACACTCCCGACAAATGGCACTGACGGAGGTGTGAGCGGCAACCGTCTCCTTGGGGACCGCATAGTCCTCATGGAACAGGCATCTCAAGGTCGATTCACCGGCGGGGTGGGGAGCTGCCTACGGGGGGGACGATATTACCCCACATTCCCCTAGGGCTGGCAACAGGATGGAGGTAAGGGGTCCCAAGAACCGCAGCGTGAGGTGGATGGAGTCCTTTCTGACCCTCAAAACCGGGAGGAGTGCGGGGCAGGGCTGCAGCATAACGCCCTTCGCCCCCATCGGCAGGCACGTCATGGCGATACTAGCCCCGGAAATCTCCGACCCCATGAAGCAAAGCACGGCCAAGAGCCCAGAGATCCCCCGACTGGGAGTGAGGCGAGACTGCGTCGACACCCATCAGGCCAGAAGACTCTAAGTTCAACTCCAGGCCCGTGACCCGCCAAGGAATGGGGGCAGGCATAGATGGCAAACGCGATAAACCTTGCCACTCCTCCCCGACCTGAATTCCGCTGACACTCGGGGTGAACCCCGCTTCCTGCATACCCGTCCAACCTGGCGCTTGCAATCCCGCATCCCGCGAACCGCCTACAGCTCCGAGTGCTTGAATCCCGCCGCCAAAACCCTATTCCCACGCCTTGCTGATCGCTACGTAAAATTACACTGCTCCTCCCTAATTATAACAATGGCCGCGGCCAGTTTAGTCCCCGTCCCCGGTATCAAACAAAGGATATAAGCCGGGGCAAAGTTGATTGAGATGGGGGCGCTAGGGGCCGCGAGCAGGAAGGACGCATTACGGGAGGCCATCATTAAGTGCACGACAACTGAGCAACACAATCAAAACGGTTACGTCAATAGAGAGCCTACCTTCACGAAACCACTACCACGCAATTAACACAGCAAGGCTAGCAAACGACAAGCAACCGTAACCCTACAAACAACCACGGCACTAACGTAATAGTTAACTTAATTAGCGATACAAAAACAAGCTTGACTAAAGTAAGGCGTAAGGAAGCAAGGCTAAGAAAATACCAGGTGTCAGAAGGCTTACAATATTTTTCTGCACAAAGCGTCATATGACACGGTCTGAGCCGAAAAACGGTGTTAAAAACCAGACGTAAGTATGATCACTCGTTATTGACGGCTTGCAACAAGCTGCCGAACACTTGTTGCTGCGTTGCCGCCTAAAAGGCCCGGGCGGTCCGGGGAGACGTGATTTACTCACGCTTACACGTTAAGGGCCAAACACCTCAGAGGTGTCATACGCTTTAATGCAACGCCGTCACGTTAAGGCCCTTGGACCACAGCGGTGACGTACGTAACCACAACATAAAAAAGACTCACCTCAACACATCCGTATGTTGTACATGGCCAAAAGAACCCGAACAGCGTTAAATTTGGAATCAATTACAACAACAACAACATCCGTATGATAATCTCTTCTGTGGGACCAAGAATAAAATGTTACGGTTAATCTAAAGACACCATGTATTCAGCTTATTGTCCTAGAGAAATCTCCCAATGCAGATATTCTTACTATGTAGACGATAGGAAACTATCTGATCAATAGAACCTTTATCTTTCCAAACTTTCTCTGCTTCAAAGAAAGATGTGATTCAGCCCTACGCGGACAGATAATTATGATACTGACAAACCGCGACATGACATAATACCTATCCTGTTGGGGTTTCTAACATTAACAAGTTTGTCAGACTTGCACGTACAAAATCCTTATATGCTAAGGAACTTTTCCAAAACAAATGTGAAAAAGATAAAATAATTTATGTCATACCGTTGAATCTATCAACCCTGCTTGTTGGAACATCCCAATGCACTATTTGACCTGCATTGTTTGGGAAACTCACCTGCTCTCTCCATCCCGTATTTTGTAACAAATACGGAAGAACTCGGTCATGATACTCAGAATACAACAAAGCGGGTGTTATTTGAGGAGATATTCTTACAATGTAGACGATAGGAAACTATATGATCAATAGAACCTTTATCTTTCCAAACTTTTTCTGCTTCAAAGAAAGATGTGATTTAGCCCTACGCGGACAGATAATTATGATACTGACAAACAGCAACATGACAATGCCTATCCTGTTGGGGTTTCTAACATTAACAAGTTTGTCAGACTTGCACGTACAAAATCCTAATATGCTACGGAACTTTTCCAAAACAAATGTGGAAAAGAATACATCAAGGCGCTGGTGCTATGATAATCCGATGCCACCTTAAACAGCGCGGATGTGAAAGATCGAAAGTTATTAATAGCGCGGACGCTGTCAGAGACGAAGTTTCTTTGCTCCACAACTGGTTGGAATCGCCCAATTCAAGGGGTTTGGGGTGTTTTCTAACGATGCTTGCAAGTAGACTATTGTAACCATGCACGTTAAATAATATCAAATCGGCTGCCACTATCATTATGGTTGTAAGTGTAAGCAATAACATCAGTGATGTTCATAGAATTTACAATGAAGCAGAGAGTAAACGCGCTCTATATCCTACATACATTTGACAATCAATTAGAATGGTCCTTGCTGCGACTTGCCAGGTTCCCACGAAAGCCACGCCTCGCAAGCCGACTTGATTTTGCTGTGTCGCGGATCAAAATATTGTTTACATACATACATACGTTATGACAAACGCGATTAACCAACATAACTTGACTGCACATAGCTAAAGTACCCCAAATATTGAACAGATTCCATTTAAATGTCAGATTGAGTATACTACACAATATATACAATCTGTCAAACCAGCGTTGTCAAGATTTAGATCAATCACAAAATGTCACTCGACCTGCAACGCAACTTTATCTCAAAGCACGAGGTGCCTTACGAATTATCCGACCAGCCGAAGCGTTTCGGTTTTTTGGGCGAATATATATCATTGGGAAACGTCGAGACAAAAAATTTTCAAACGTCGCGAACTACCACTTGCGCGATGCAGGGGTTAAAGTCTTGCAATGGATAAATGTGAATGGAGATAATTTACCAGGTAACACAAATTTTAAATGAAAATTTGCAGAACAAAGCACTCAAAAAGCTCTTGACTATTTTGGCACTCAGATCGTGTGCCAAGATGTGACTGTGTGCCAAAATAGTAGGTCGATTGCATCAAAAAGGTCGCATTCGTATAAATATATATATATATATATATAGAGATATATATATATAGAGATATATATAGATATAGATATATATATAGATATATATAGATATATATATATATATATATATATATCGATATATATATATATATATATAGAATATATATATATATAGATAAATATCTATATATATATTTATATATATATTCATATATAGATATATATATATATATATATATATATATATATATATATATATATATATATATATATATATATATATATATATATATATATATATATATATATATATATATATATATATATATATATGCATATATATGTGTGTGTGTACCACCAGTAATATTGTTTTGGACGTTTGACGTTTGATGGAAAGATGATGATAAATTTATGGCAAGTTTGTGAGGTAACAACCCAATTGCAATGCACATATTGTATCGATGCATCACTCTCCCTTTTAATCTAAATAATGATTGATGGTCGCCATAGTTGCGTTTATGGTGGAGTGTACGATTATATTAGCATAGGTTAGTCGTTCCGAATCCCTATCACGAATGTCTTCATGTAACAACCGCATGAGCAATCATGAGCAATAATGCTGTTTACCTCGGTCTACTTTCTCGGTACATGGACAAAATGTGCCAAATATAGTTTTGCGGAGCATTTTCGCTATTCAATGGGACCAGTGTTATAGTTTCAATATGATTGTTGTCTATTCATCAAATGAGTTATAACACAACTCCAACAACTTTTGTTTTCTGAGATAATTGATATATCGGTGATTAAATTACATTATCAATGTCAACGTGTGGTGTGTTATAATCGTTCATCAGTGGCATCCGACTAGCCTAAATACTATATCAGCGAAACTGAATGGCTTTATGTGTTGTGTATTAAGTGATTCGGGTACAAAAGGACCGTTCTTTGTGTTATTGATGAGCAAAAAACATGCAACGGCTACTGAAGTCAGCCATTAGACCTCAGAAGCATTAGAAATGTACCTCATCAACCAATGTGTTGTTTGGTGTCACATAAATCAAGCAACACTGCGTGAATACCACATGCTTTAAATATTGCAAGGCCTTTATGTTGAGGGGTAGCATTATGATCTCTCATATTCGTACTTTGGGCATATTGCAAAGAACAAAAGACAACAAGTGTGTCATTGAAGTTTTGGCGCAGGTTCATATAAATCATGCAACTCATCCACTAAAAGGTTTTATCTTTACATAGAATATTATACGTTTTCACAAAGTAAGGATATAAAGTCGATAACATACAATAAACAAGCTCATGATATAGTGTTCAGTTGACGTAAATATGTCCAAAACAGCATTCAAACATGCATAGTGTTTTAAGCTTTAATTCAGATAAGGTGACGTCTACATGCATCTTCGGCTGCAAGGACAATATAAAGCAAAAGGGAGAATGAAAAACTAATAGCATTCTTGTTTGATTTGTCTAGATACACGACTTAGAGTTGTCATATATTCGTGTTCACACAAAAATATATATACATCGGTATATTTATGGCACAAGTGCCAATAATAATGAAAAACATATAGAGTAATATATCTACTTAAGTGTGTTGATCTACAGAGCTGCATTTAAAAGGCCAACCAGCAAAACTATGTATGAAAGACTTTCATTTCTGTCAGCCTCAGCAAAATGATGTTCACGGATGTATCGGGTGAAATGCATAATCTTGCGATTTTGATAAAAAGATAATCTATCATCTACCCTTCCATCATGGGGTGAGAGCTTAAACTTTTATCTCCGTGGACAGCCCTCTTTGTCAAGTGTCCATTTGTGAATGAAACCTTGACGATGGAATGATGCCTTTATGGCAGTAGACGATTGATTCTCTACGTCAATATTACAGTCAATATTACGATTGTTATGCATGCCTGGGGCGTTCTATTAGATTAAATGGAAATCGGTGAGTTGCCAACAACATAACCGAACCATAGGTATGAGTAATTGCTAGGTAACACGTTGTTATCTGATACAATCTCAACATGGTTCGGACGCACAAAGGTCTTCCTATCAATTGTCGCTACACGTTACGTAATGTGCATATGGTTTTTTATATATGGACAGCGTCATTATAAATCGTTACGTGGACGGGTGCATCCAATTAAGCGGTTACCCGACTAGTGCATATAGTCACTGTATTGGTTAGGTCTGGTTATGAGCATGTTATGATTAGATAATATAACCCTTCCAGCGATAAACACATAGTCGGTTCGATCATTCAGCCACCGTTTCACATATATTGAATTAGCGAATGCACCAATTCTCATTACTGCTGATTTAGCAAAATTACCTTATCAGTCAATAATTTGATGTCTTTTACATACAGTTCAGAGATAACAACGTCCGGCACGCATGAATCCATGCAAGATACAGTATGTAGATAAAACTCCATTTATACAGAGGTCGAGTTCGACACCGCGGATTCAGTAACAGTAACGTTGTCGCAACTTGGGGTAGAACCCATAATGTGGTTAATTACTACCCGATACAGACTGGACCATCAATTAGGATCGTAAGATCAATGCTACAATACAAGCAACATGTTTTCCGTGATATCGTAGTTAAAAAATTGTGTACTTCAACAATTATCATGCCAGACCCAGCTCAAACATGAAATCTGCCATTACACATTATTGCAATTGCTATGGTTGTGTTTGTTTTATTGCGGCGCGGACATATTGATATAATAAGGCGTCAGCATTGCATGCTAATCGCAGCATTGCTTATTGCGACTACTGAGCGAATGGCACACGGTGAGTTTCTTTAATTTGTATATATATATATATATATATATATATATATATATATATATATATATATATATATATATATATATATATATATATATATATATATATATATATATATATATATATATATATATATATATATATATATATATATATATATATATATATATATATGCATATATAACCGTGGACAGCACCGAGATGATTAGCCGAACGTTCACTGTCAACTATTTAAGGCACTTGTTCATTAAATGTGGTCATCATTCTACACGACATAGGCATATGAGAAAGGGTATATATGATTAATGCTATTGTGTGTCAAGTTGTGACCCCATATTTTACTAGCCGATGGATACAAACATTTTGCTGAACTCAACTGTTGTTGATCATTGGCGTGTTAACTACTGACCAAACTGCCTTTATGCTATTGCTACGCAATACAATAATTTTGGTCATCTAACCGTTGTTTTTGTTTCTTTTCCATAATTCATGATATGTAATCAAATTCGAGACATTGCTGCATCAGACGAGTAAGTACCACACATAAAAACCGTTTTATGATATTATTTGCCGTTGCAATTATCATGGAACAAATGCAAATACCCTTATAGTTCTGTATGTTAAGTATAATGGCTCGTAGATGGAGCTGATGTGTTCATTAAGAGCGTAATTGTGTTCTGTTTTCGATACTAGTCTCAGTGGGTGCATGCTGCTTAATCTTGTTTAGTCTTGTTTTAATAACACACTCATTTGCCTGACAACGATGCGTACAATTACAAAGTTCTATCCTAAATGGTACAGTGAGAGTCTCTGATGAACTATCAATGAACAAATCAATGTAAGTTAGTATCGAGTGAAATGCATACAATTGTCCGAAGAACACCACATAGAATAGTTGTTATGCCCAGATATTGGTCGAGTTCTGCGTTCCATATGCTGAAGATATAACATTGTCTGCGTGAAATGAATACATAAAATATCTTTCTGTTGGTACATTGTATCACACAATCATAATTTGTTTGGATTGTTAACATTATGGTGACAGGCGAAGCGTGCAGTTATCAGCAGTATTACCGGCTTGTACAAGTGTTGATACTGCGTCATACATCTACACACGAAGTCGCATGACATAACATTTGCTGTAAGGGCTCAAAAATGTTTTTAAAGAAAAAGACCACGATTTCTATGCCGTCAGATTAGCTATAACTTTAATATACTCATTACATGATTCGTCATTATTGGTTATTATTCACAACAATCCTTCGAATATGTGATATGCTCAGTTTAATAAATCTTATGGTCGTAAAACCATAAATCTACAGTCGAGTTCAAGCACGCAGCAACCATGAACGACTAACTAGTTCTCGGTAGTTGCATTGAATAACGTTTGCACATCGAATATTCGTAGCAACACACTGTCTTTTGATTAGCTTACCCTAACAAATACCTCCACACGAAACAGTAAAAAACACTGAAATTCGCCGTTGATGCATTTGAAGCCTTTTTGAAAAAAACAAGGCAAAAGCTGAAGTCTTTAGAAAACGTTCTGTAACCTGGTGTTTGCAGAATCACAATTAACGCATTTTGGCAACATTAAATATATTATGTCTAGAAAAGTGAAATGCAAATAAAATTGGGGTAGAAATGTAACAAACGTTATGGGAACCACTTGCTATTCTTCTAGATCAGCTATTAGTTTTCATTGAAGTCAGTTGCCTCAACCATGTGGCATTAAGTATTTGGGTTGGCAATACCTGTTTTCGTTTGCGTGCTGCCGTTATCAGATTAAGCAAGTTAAGTGCTTGTAGGTGTGCACTATCAGGGCATACAAAGCTTGTAGATTTGTTGATCTTCTATATAGTCATGGGAGCAGAACCAGCATAAACCAATATATTTGAACGATAAAAATATGAACTCACCTTCGATTTAATGGCTTAGGGTTAAGCCCATCGAAGGCACCGCTTCTAACTGAATTAAGATGAGATAATATGGTGTATTTGCGTTACGTGTGTTCAGTGCAATTAACAGAAAGCGGAAAAAGTAAACCCCGAAACTGACTTGATATAGATGATTACTGGGATAGACAAACTACTGACCGTATAGTTGCAAATGAAACGTGTTCTCAATAAGCTGCTATTTTTATTGAGCGATAACAACTACGATAACAGCGTCTGTATCTGTCCATTTGAGTCATGACGTCATGGCCAGTGCGTCATCGTGTTATTGCCCTGTTTACTACTTGTAGTTTGGCCGGATGCATAATGCGTGCCGTGATTAGAGATATTGTTTAATAGAGCGGTTGAACTATTGATAGGCCTAACATGACCCATTCATTGACGTAACAAACGACAAAATGCACACAGTGTTTAAACACCAGTCTAAGTGTATTTTCGCAGTCAACGGAAACGTTGCAAGCGATGCTTTGAAAATGAAAATGTTCAAAGATATAACCATTTGGAAAATATATGCTGCGTAACTGTTAATCGGAATACACATATCATAGATAATACAGAGCACGTGCCAAGACTTATTGTTGCAATGAACGTGTTGGTATTTCTGTGGTGAATGGACTAAAAATGGCATCAGTCATCTGTTGATAGGTAGTTCAATAGTAGTGTGGCTATCCCGGGAAGACGTTTGCGGCTATGCAGAATTTACGCAACACTGGGAGCAAGAGGGAGTTTTGGGGGATTGGCATTGTCAGTGTTATGGGGCGTTTTAGGATGTGTAGGGGTGCACGGTCCAAAAAGCGTATCTTTAACGATTTATTACCGTACATTCGACAAAGAACTGCGAACCGCGTGTGTATGTGTGCGTGTGTCTGTTTGCGTGTGTGTATTTGAACTGATGCGTGTGCACTTATTGCTAAGTAGAAGAGGCATCCCGTAGACAAGTGATGTTACCTTCATAATCAGGCCGTCCTGATGCTGACACTTATTGACACCATGCATAATGACTTCGCTTCTTTATGTCTTACTATTGCAAAATATCTATCCATAAACAGTACCATGCATGAATAATCGCAGTACTGTTATAAAGATCAATTGAACTAGGTACATTCCCGAGGAGCTGATTTGAGGAAAGATTTGACGTTGATATTAGAAATACGTAATTTGCGGTTAAACGCAGAATGTCCAAGCCATGATAATATGCATTACAAGCATATAATGTTGAAGGTGTTTGATAAATGGTGCATTTGATTATCCACATGTGTATATTTTCTGAGCGTTCAATCAGTTTCATAATTATAACCTTCACATTTCGTAATTTCATTCTTGTACTTTTCAGCTTTATGCTACAAACGTCGTTAAAATCAACATCCTCTTTCTCACTGCCTCACAGCGTGATGAGGTACCTGAATTCTAATTAATGTCATTTTGTGCTGCACGAGTGCCTCAGAAGGCTATTAAATGTTTCATGCTTACAGATGCGTAGCTTTGACTCAAGATGACAGAGTTTGATATATTGCACCGTTCGAAAGAGCCAAATAATTATGATGTTACTAGAACCAACTCGTCGCTTGCAGAATCGCAAGGAGTATTCCGTGACGTAGTGGCTAAAGTAAGCAATTGACCTACTTCTGGCAACAGCGGCCTGTCTGTAGCCCTACTTTTTAATCTGCGGCTTTTTAAAAGTAGGTTATATTTAGCACAAAGTACTGATTTACCGGAGACATTGGACACCCACTTAAAACCCAGTCGTTATGCCATGAATAAATAACAGCTTCCGAGAGTCAATTAGTGGAATCTTAAGAGCGGATCTTAACCTCAAAGACATCACAAATTGGATAAAGAAAATTGTCTCGTAGGTCAAAGCCAGTTGTCTTCAACTTAGGATGCTTAAGATGCATATAAATGGCGGCGAAGGTAATTGGCATTCACCTTATCGTGTGTAGTTTTGTTTAACTGCTTATCCAAGTTGTGCCTCTAACAAACAACGGTTGGCAACGTTTGAAAGCATCATGCGTTAGCAGGAAATTTAAGTAAGTATACTTATACGTGTAACGGACGTTAGCTACTGAAGGGCTCCGTTGTGAATATAGGTCGATTACACAATACAGTAGATGAGATAATGTACACATAGCTGCTACAGGCTGCTGCTTGGTCAACAGGAATACCTTCACAAGCAGGTAGTTAAAAACATCTTGTTCTTGCCCTCTGCAGCCAAAACAGTCACCCGGAGACAGCACGGTAATTATAAATTGCATTATCACATAGGGTTACTAGCAACAGTAAAGTGCCAAAATATTCTTTAAATAATCGAAGGCAACATCTCTCGATTGCCATGCAATATTACTGGTGAATTTAAATATGGCCCATAATATGTCTATTAATATCGCAATCGTTACTGTGACATATTTAATAACGAACGACAATATCAATTATTGGTATAATGCTTCAAATGTTTCATGTATAAGCTATCTAATGCCATTCGTTAGCATTAAGCATCCCCATTTTGGAGGCTGATGCCTGTAGTATGAATGGTGACGAGTATACGCTAAATATGCTACTTTATATATACGCTGCAATTAAAACCATATCTACAGTCATGCCAGTAAAGCAAACAATGCCAATTTTCAACAATTATGAATCACCGATATCGCGATTCTCGTGCTTTATACGAAAACTTACCTTGCCGAACGGTATCGGACATTGATCTGATATGCAGTTTCTGCGGGTCAACCCAATGTTGACAAGCATCATATACCCAACATGATTAGTATTATGACTTTTGTAGCTTCTGTTGTTGTCGCATATGAACCCAAACAACTTGCCTAGATTGCCTATCACTTACAGTCTCTCATCATTTACGTCACTTTAACATAAACAACCTAATACAAAAACAACAGCAGCATCAACAAGCCTAAGGCATCGCACTATCAACAACAAAGCGCACATATTCTAGCATATGTTCTCAGCCAAATGATTTTTCGCAATTCTTGAAAACATGCAGTCTGGCACAACCACCTTGCCAATGCATAACATTGTTTTACAATATTCTATATTCGTGCAATAATATCATTTTAGCGGGAGAAAATATCCTGCAATTGGAGATCATATGAAACGGTAGAGGTATTCATTCTAACATTTGAAGGTTACAAAACACCAAATACTGTACTGCTATCAGGGAACTACGCAACAGCATTGCATATAGCGGGTTTAGGGACTGATGCGGGTTTGCTAACTCACACATGAATATATGGGTGTATTGATATAGAAAGGTCGGGTGATCCCATCCTGCTTGTTGGATTACGAGGTTTGGGACGAATCTATAGTTGAAAAACAAATACCATGTCTATGGCAGAATTTGTAGAAAATTGCAGCTCAACTAATGATGAAGTGCTAGAGGACCTACTTTGTGCTTCCTACGTAAACTCATAGTTGCTTATAACCTATCAGTATGAGGTTTCACCACCAAAGATGAACTGAATGACAATCAACCGTTGGCTTTTTAATCAAATTCAGGATGTACAAATGCGAAAGGACATTTTGCACGAACATCGAGGTTTTATGACCTTGCGATAAAATCAAAAATATTCCACATTCAAAGTGTGATAATCATAGCAGTTGGTTGATCTCCAATACGACAATATCATAGAATACCTAATTCATTGTTAATCAAATTAAATAAGGCCATAATGCACTCATCTACTGCATATATCGTTCCCGGTGATCGGGAGGGTTTTGTTTTTCATTATTAGAATTCCATGAGCCGCGACGCAACTGGGCTATAGGGGTCCGCCTTCATGATATTATTTACAAAAGCGTGCACCTGTTAATGGGCTACGTGATTAAATGGAAATTACAAGCAATAGTGCGTTTCTTTGGCACTTCCAATGTTTAGAGTGACAAAATAGCGCTTACTAAATTAGGAGCGCTGATTTTCTTTGGTAGATCCAGGGTTATCAATCATAACTTAATGTAATGATGCAAAATAACTTATAACGTTGAATCGGTAAATAATGTCCGGGTCTATGCCAAATTTGTTAAAAACTGTTCGACAAGGTCAGGTACTAGTTCAGTCCAGGATCACCGAACGTTTCAATTACAATGCACATAGACATTTCGTTATTTCACTCAAAATGAGCGTTCCGGTATTGAAAGGATGTGTAGTTAACTAGTGCATCAACCCCAAACACACAGCACTATCAACAGATTGCTAGAAATAACGCAGCTCTGCTATATGATCTGCGTTTGGAAATCATGTGCCCTTTCTTGATGCATGCTAACGGCACCTTTCAGTTACGCCTCAACAGTATTTAATTTGAGGCAATATATCATACAGAATAACGACAGTAAAGATCAAATTTACTGAATGCAAAAGATTCTGTAGCTTTGTATTCTGCTGCCATGGTTTTAAGCACAGAAGCTAACGGTTGTATGCAATGGGATGGCTCTAATGTGACTGTAATTTGGTCATATAGGCTTCGTATGATATATATTGATTGAAAAACCGTTATGCCTAAATCGTCAGTTAATGAATGTATCATGCTTTGCGTATAGATGGCTTATGGCTTTCGAGTAGAGGGAAAATATATATTTATCTTGATACAATTAAGTCGGAAAGTTTCACGAGAGATGTTGCATTATCAATTATCGCTAACGTAGATTGTTCACGCATGCTCTAATTCAACTACTTATCGAGTCGATCTTGTTAATCACGAACTGTCGATCTTGTATATTAAAAGATAATGTGAAACGCTGTATTTTATTTTGTGTTCATTAGTGTAGTGGATTTGCGGCTACATCGAAAACAGGCGCAGTATTCTACCCCTCCATCAAAATCGATCATGCATTAAGCAGTTTGCGTCTGCATTTTTGTAAGCAGATACACTGACGATTCTATGTTCTATGATTAATGGTACACAAAACAAATGCTTATTACAATCATTGAGACGTGCTCATTTAACGGTTATATATTGGTTTATGGTTTTTGTGAACCTATGCCTACTGAAATTATGCATTTGGAAAACAAACTAGCTGCTGTATGCGCTGTTAACAGAGACAAATCAATAGTGAACAGCTATGTCCCAAACCTCCACTGTCAAGTGGCAATCGCCTGACGATGGCACACTGCACGTGCTCGCTGCAGAAGAACGCGTCATTCTTCTCTATTATCTAATATTGACCGTTTCTTGGATGAATGAATAAACGACTGCAGATACATGGTTTATGCGTTAAAAGTATGCGCTTCGTTTATTGTTTTATGTATCATAGCAAAGTTGATGGAATCGTACCGTATTGATTAAACGCTATTTAAAGCTTTTGTCACATTATGAATCGCTACCTCTACTTTACAGTTTCGTGTTGTGTGCAGTGACCTCTAAAATTAAAGATGTCGTTTGTTCAGAATCTTCTTCTGTCACTAGCTTTATTTTACATACATTCTCTATATCAGGACCGCAGCAACATTACAGCTTGTTGTTCTGTTTTAGGAAACTTCCACTGATTGAAAAGATTTCTAGTTTCAGCTTGTCAATATTTGGGGCAACTCATTTATCACTCTGAAATTATGAAGTGAGCAGCGGAAAGAGGGAGTGTTATCAATATTACTACAATGCATGCTTCCTTGAATTGAAATAATAACGTTGCGAGCGGAGTAATCGTACTTGATACACACATGTATAAAAAAAGCAATGCACTTGACTATGTCTCAACCAAGGGATATGTAATGAGTATGGATTTTAGACTGTTTTACTGTTCAGTGAGAACTGCAGGCTTCTTATTGATGTAAAAACTAAAACGTCTTCCGCATTGCACTTTTGAAAGTTTAACATGATACTCATTAATTGTGAAGGTATTAGGTGGATCACGTTTTCAATATTTATGCAAAATAATGCATAATTACTGTCAAGGTTAAATACTTATATAACCGATGTGTTTCTTAGTGGTGATCAAAGTGAGCATCAATTTATCATAACCGTTTAAACTGCTGGCACCCCTGAGTGATAACACAGGCACACCCCTTTTATGAACGGAATCTATTTTACTATTGTAATATAAAAAAATGATTACTATCAGAATGCAATGTGAGCACAAATCAGCTTACCAGTACAAATGCATGTGTCATCCAGGCAAATCAGATAGCCGCGTGGTTTTGCACCTATAGAGAGCCAAGTGTGTTCTTTTTGTGCCGCATGAACCTTTGCATCGCAAATTAAAATCATACAGTTCTTTCTGTTATCCGTTGTGTGGCAATAGGATTTGCTTGCTAATATTCATTACGATTCACAACAGGGATTAAAGCCGCTATGGTAGAAAAATCATGCCGAAGTAGAGATATCTGCTGTTTTCGCCGCAATAATCTGATAAATATAAGTCATTGTGCCAATGCTGATGCGTACTCTTTAGTTTGTATCGCGGATGTTAGCAGTTACGTAATGCATTATCGTATTTCCCTTATGCATTTAATATATCAAGCTCACAAAATAGTGTTACCGATTTGTAGATAATCAAGTGAATAGTACGCACGAAGGGTTGCTTGTTGAATAAAAAAAAAAATGTTAAGAATTTACGTTATGTAACTGAATTAGCATAGATTTGTTGCCCCCGTTGACTACGGTAGAACGTGGACGTTAATACTGATACATGGTCACCGTTAGGGAATGTTGAACACTGTGGCATTGTGATCAGACAGTTTATACCAGAAATAGCACTAGACCAGCTGCTTGGCAGGTGCTTATTTGGTGAAGCATTTACTGAGGTGAAAATGCTTGACGTGCAAAGCGCTGATATGCAACAACTTTGTCCCCATTGTAAATTTAATATTGCTTGTGTTTTATCGGAATTCAGCTTATTCATAAAACAAGGCCACATGTCGGGCTTTTTAAAAGTTACTGTCATTAGTAGCAAATTGTAAAATATTTCGTTATATTTAAGTTTTGTTACCCTTCCTGAATCTATCGTATGCTGACTGACCAGCGCATGGCTCCTTATGTATCGTGCTGTGCGTGTATCATGCACCAGATGCTATACTAGAGCTACTTGAGATATGGAAATAACGTCATATGACCTGTATCGGCAAACACCTTGCAGGTGCAGAAATGAGGGTACGCAAGCAATGTGGAATCTTAGACTGGAAATGACCTCACCCAATCCGCCGTAGAGGCTCACCCAAGCCGAACCAACCATATTTGTTCTGCGAACCGGATTTGGGGTTGCTGTGCAGAGTGGTTTTTATCCTTTAAACTGCACAAGTATGACCTTGCCAATTATTGAATTAAACTCCAATCGACAGGCGTTGTAAACATTTGTCTACAAACACACACACACACACACACACACACACACACACACACACACACACTTACAAACATACATGAATGTTCACACACACACACACTTACAATATATATGAATGTTTATACACACATATATATATATATATATATATATATATATATATATATATATATATATATATATATATATATGTATATATATATATATATATATATATATATATATATATATATATATATATATTTATATATATACATTTATATATATATACGTATTCATACATGCATAATGAGTATACAAACTATCTTTGTGCTCTTACGTTAGAGACGCTCTTGGATGCAATAAACGAAGCGTTCGTTGGCAAATCAAGCAGCATTCGCTGAAAACTAGGATCTTGCAGGGGCGGAAATGAGCCAATTACAGCTGTTTAATTGTTTTTATTACTGACGCGAACGCGATCTTGTCCTCGGCGCTCAGCTGATTGCACTCCGCATATAACTCTCTTATAGTTCGGCACGCTGACAAAGCAATTTGACGGTTTGGCCGACGCTGTACACGCGCAGTTTGTGGACAAATCGGTGATAGCTGTATCGTATAGCTTTCTATACCAGCAACGCCCCCAGCATATGATGCCATTACGGGCGGTATTGGCCACATTAACTCGAACCATTGAGCCTGGTGGCTCGGTGGGGCACATCTCTGTCTTCCAATATGTTTAGAGAAGGTACGCAAGCAATGTCGAGTCTTTGACCGCAAGCTTCCTCACCCAATCTGCCGTACAGGCTCAATCAAACCGACCAGACCTTACTTTTCCCGCGAGCCGGACTCGAAGCATGTTGTGCTAGAACAGCTTCATGGACACACACACACACATGTACACACACACACACTCGAGACACACACACAAACACACCTACTATACACACACACACACACACACACACACAATCACACAAATGCTCTACTACCTTACCTGTAATTTAATGCCAATATAAAAACGAAGTCACATTATTGATATATACATATGTATCGCTAGTATAATATATATATTTCATATCTATATACAGAACTTACTATATATATATATATATATATAAGATATCACTATGCCTATTCAATGTGTGTCAAATATATATATATAAAGTAGCTACATATATATATCTACCGTTGCCATATATAGTTAAGGTGTAGATGCAATCATTCAGGTAGATCAACTTAATATGTAGGTGCAATTCATGGAAGTAATTCTTGTTCTCGAGAATGTGTAGTTCCCCTATAAAGAGAGCTAAGTACCGTGCAAATGACTCTACTACCTTACCTGTAATTTAATGCCCAATAAAACGGAGCGGATTGATATGGCTAGTTGTAATTCATTTCGTAAAAGTTTATCACTATGCCTATTCAATGTGTGTCAAATGCATATAAAGTAGCTACATACATCTACCGTTGCCAGATAGTTAAGGTGTAGATGCAATCATTCAGGTAGATGTAGGTGCAATTAAGAAGCGTTGAAAGTAGTTCCCCTAATCCGACTAAGTACCGCGGATCTGTCAACCAGTATAGGTGTTTGGAGCGGAATGGTCGTATAAGTGAAGCCCAGCGGGTTAAGTAAATGCTACACAAGCATTCAATTCAGGCAATGATCAACGTAAAAGAAGTAAGGAATGTTCAGAGCGGAACAAACTTTAGCGTGTGACTATACGCATTTTATGATACACAAATGCTAAAATATGCAGATCGTTTTATTGCATTCAAGTATGTTGTATGATTTTGTTTAATGCAAGCAAAAGTTCTTAAATCATGTTTAATTGTCCACAATTTATCTATAGCTTGATTTCGTTCATGTTTTGCTAGGGGACCTAGATGAGGGGAATATTGATAACTCAGTTAACATAATGCATATGGTTTTTCATGGACAATCTCATCTGTCAATTATTAGAATAGCACTATATGTCTAGTCGTAATAACAAAGATATGGTCCTATATTGTGACACAATCCGTGCATACATTCTGGCAACAATACACCAATCTACGACAAGCAATAACAGCGAATGGTTTCTTTGTAGATAAAGCGCATCAAACCGTAAACTTAATTAGTTTGGATGGTCGTTGTACGGCACTGGTCCGGTGCTATGTTGACTGACAGAAATATAACAATGCTAGAATCGGTATTTGACTATAGTGGATCTTACATTGGCCAGAAGATGCAATAAAGCCCTGATCTTTAGACCATCACTGGAGTGCCCGGAGGCACGTGATTTAGGTAAATGTAAAATGAGCATTGTCTATCGCCAATTTCATGTATTTAACTCTCTGCCAGCAAATTGTTGACTCGTTCCACCAAATATTGTATATGTTTCTAACATTCGCAACATTATAATGATGTTGTTATTTCCAATATGTTTATCTTTATATAACTGCAAAACAGGAACGACAAAAATTGAGTTCAGATGACGAAAAAAAAGTATAAATCAGTGATTCACGGTACATTTGGACGTACACATACAGTTAGCATCGGCATATAGCATGTGTATACATGCATCATTGCGCGGATTATCAACTCAAGCTACTAAAAACTACATGATGAAGTTTCAAAAAATACATTGTACTAAGACTAAGTGATAAGATGTTTATGTTGACATAATAATGCGGACGACATTTGCTTCACGTGTAAGGTCTGGAGGTGATGCATCACAATATAAATTGGTTGTATACACGCAAAATGCGGACCAAATTAACATTGCACTGACTGTTATGTAAAATGCATTTTATAGATACATCTCTATGCGTAAGCAAAACATCGTCTTTGTGTTGGTGGCACTTGGCTTGTGACCGTGTGTGAGTCATCGCCTTTGGTTGGCATTGCTGCCAATAATGTCCAAGAAACGTAAGAAACGTGCCAGAATTTAACAGTGACTAGTTAGGCAATAGGTGAAGTCAGATGACTCCAACTACGCTTCATTTGTCTCCGCTTGCAGTTTAGACGGTGTAAAACATTAATATGATGGGCTTATGAAGTACGTGTCAGTCAAAAGTGTTATATGTATGGATCTATAAGCCAGCACTTAATACAATATTCTGCGCCTGGTAGCGTTAGTATTGTTATGCAAATCTTCACAAATGTGGTAGGTAACCACGATACTAAACACCAACAAGCAGGGTAATGATTAATACGATTTTCCGGCACACGTATGTGCTCCACAGATGCATCGGTGATGTAATTATTATACTCAGATGGTATTGAGTTATCGATAGTCCGAGCGAGTAATTGACTGAACAAAGATATCCTTAATTAAGTCACAACCTATCGTATAGTAGGCAAAACGAGCAGCGTCACAGCAAACTATTAATCTTCAATATATATGACTCTCGATAAAGTAAAATCTGGAAACATTTATGGCGCGTTGCTACCAATGACTCATACCCTACACCGCAACTCTTCAATGCCAACACCAGATTTAGAGTAAATGTGAATGCTTGCGATACTGTATGGATTGTGAACTAAAATATATTTGCTATTATCGATGCAACACCGCATTTTCATTGCAATCTACGACACATCAATCAATAAGCTAGAAAGCTAGCAGAAAGCATGCAGTTATTTAAATAAGAGTGACTTTGAAAGTAAGAGGTCTGCCGATCGCTTGTCATCGCGTTTAGCTGTTAAATGATGGTCAAAAAGTAAAGGCTATAACAAAAATTTGAACTCTCTTTCTGATGTCTTTCTATTTTAACATCTTGTTTACGAAGCAATATCAGGTGGTGGTAAAGCACCTTGTCATGCGTAACGGTATCATCAAAGTGTATTAGAATGTCATGAAAATCGCCCTGACGGTGACTGTAAACAGATTTATTTTCGTTACATACATCCTTTGCCTGTCTCATCTCATTGCGGGAGTATTTCAAGAATGAAGGTCGTCTACAGACCCAGCAACGTGCATGTACACAATGGACAGTGTTTACAAAGAGGAATGCAAATAAGCTTAAAACATGAAAGATTATAAATAACTCAAGGAAACCCTGCACTAGTACACTGATGCGACGCGGTGAGATCCACCAATAGGCACTTACCTGCTATGTCAGCATTACAAGCCAACATAAGGTGAGCGATTATGATTGTATCGTCGCACGTTGGCGTATTGTTGGCAGTTAATATATTTGTAAGAAAGTCCCATATACCCCTAAAATTGTATTCGTCGTTGTGTATGCCTTGCGAATGCCATGCGTGCTTTGCTGCCGCCTCACACAGGTAGTACGTGACCAAAGTATTTAGTGGCGTCTTTTGGTGGATAAAGTGTGCTTTTTGCAACATCAGTCGGTGAAATATTGTGTCAACTAAGGAAGACTTCCGTGTACCTGAAACCATAAAATAACTCATACGCTGACGCATATGCCGTCACAACGGTTCTGAGAGGAGAGGGATTTACCACTTTGGATGTGAGTTATTACGTGTAGGCCGTGGAGTTTGCGTCGCTGTGTGATATCCGTCTACCTACGCGTGCTTGTGGTTTATCGTCTGAATTATTAAAGCTCCCCATAATTTACCGCGAACCAGTGTAAAACGTTGGCTCATATGCAATATTTGTGCCCACAGCCTGCGACAAAACCCTTCGATCTAAGGGTAAATCAGAGCACAATTGTAAACCTTGCGCTTTCGTCAGGGATGTCTGCATGTTTTATCTGCCATACGCAAAATATTAAAACAGAGAACATTTCTTACGTGTAATATTGCATGACACTTTATATTGGTTTTCACTCGCATATTAAGACGCCGATGGTCAGTTAATGGAAGCATTTACAGCATCATAATGAGCACATTTATATCTGCTAGAATTCACTCAGGTTTATATAATGCTAGGGACATTTTTCCATACGATCAAGCAAATTTTCGCTCGAGACATGAAGTATGTGAAAGATACAAAATCTATATGCAACACATAAGTTGCATGAATCTCAAAATAAATACCGATGATGAAAACGTTGTGCTAACGTGTCCTGCTGTATTAGCATTTAAACGAGTTCGCTCTAATACAGTGCTAGTACCATGCATATGTTTCTCATTGTCACGCATCGCACACAAGTTTGTTCTTGTTTGATCTTATTATGCACAACAATCAGTCATCTAGTATATAGATGCTAACTAACGTATTCCAATATTTGAATATGCGTCACTAAAATAAATGTTATCAATTGTTAAAGAAAACATTTTGAAACAGCGAACAGACTAGATGTTTTAAAAGCGTAAATGTAACCTTTAACCTTAATATCCTGGATAGTAACATTGGGACGCCAAACCGGCTTCACATCCGGATGTATCCACAAGCAACGTCTTCACAGTCGCACATTTATCAACTAATGTACATTACACAGGGATTTGTGATACGATAGAGCAAATTAATAAAAATGTGTACTTGCATTTGTGTTTGCATCCCTTGGTTCGTATAATGTCCGCTTACAAGCGCAAATGTTGATTTATCAAATCAGTAAGCTGATCGTAAATGGAATGATTTTATGCGATACGAAAACACAAAGCCTCCTTGTATCTCGTAATTCGAAAGTCGATTTATATAGTAATATACCATGAATGATAACCCACATTGCTGTACTGCTGTCATTTACGGAGAAATCGCGCGATGGAAGGCAATTGTTCTTGGTCATTAAAATGGCCGGCTGCAATGCTCTCTTCTTATCAGCACCAGTCGGGTGCTGCAAAATGCGCCTTTGTTATAGAGCATATTTACACTTTATCTTGGCTTCACTCGATGAATCGTATCTTTAGCCAAAAAGCTGAAGCGCATTATCAAGACAATGGCAACGGTAGAAATCTTCCAAGGTAATATTCCACATAATGGGGCTTCGGTCATTAAGATGATGCTGTTCACATTAATGACTGCAATAGCGAAAGTTTCATGACGGTACATTATTTTGCAATATACATAAAGATTCCTTCGATTCTTTTATTCATGTTATGCAGTCATAAAAAACACAAATCATTTGGAAGCACTTTTCGCAATAATTAATTACCACTATACTAGAGGCATTTACACCTCTGAGAAGAAACACATGCAATTCATGTAATGAAGTAACAGCAGTTGTATCTTATGGAATACAGTTATTTAGCAAATGCAATAGCAGTGGATTTATGTAAAAGTAAGGTATGCGTAATCGATTGTTTACTGTTAAATCAACCGTGGATTATGTGTGTCAGGCAAATGTGAATATACCATTAATCTTCTGCAAACTAGTACTTTTGAAAAATGTTTTTTTCACTTACGTCTTGTGCTTGGTCCAGTGGCAAAAGAAATAAGAATTGTTATCACCTTTTTTGGTTGTATTAACTGTATCAGGTACATGTCACCAGCTAACTTCACTCTAGAACCGCCACCCACAATTATCATAAATGGTTCTTCTCATTCAGGACTATTAATGTTTGCCCCTAATGGGCACAATAGGCATTGCAAATGTCAGTTGTCATTGTCGCTTTCGATAGAAAAGGGACAACAACATGCTGGTCACCTATCAAATGACTGTTCGTGAAGAGTTATTATTACGATCGATTTCAGTGCCTCTAAATCCATCTCACTAGAGGGCAGTAAGCAATAGTAAACGTTAGGATAAGATTACAATTACATATCACCTTTTGTATTGGTCCAGCAACATTGCACCGCTACCTCATATAATAGATTGATAACAATTACGATAAAAAGCTATGTGTTTGTCACAGAGACTTGGCGCGCTCTTGTGGGTGTTTTTCAATTGTCAAGTTTATTCGAGGTGATTTGAGGTCTGGTAGATATCGCTGACCCATGGTGTGTGAGAAGCTCGTGCAAGAATTTGTTCAGAGATGCATAATGTGATATACTGATACTGTTGGTGAATCCAAGGAGAGTATTGTCAGTGAAAGGCATTCGGAAATATAGTGCCTTACAATATGTAATAACGAAATAATATATATTCGCCATCATAATTGCAGACAACCAGAAAGCGTTAATTTGTATAAGGGTGGATCAACAACATCGAGCGTTGTTGCATTGGTCTACGGCTATTGAAAAGGCAACGTATGCCGAAACCCAACGATTATGAAAAATATGCTCGTTCTTGTAACGAGATGATATACTATGCATGTTGTGTTTGTCAATGAAGGAATATGAGATCGAGGTAAAGTAGAGATTATTTCAGTCCATCGCGGGCATTGTGTTCAAGCAGCTTAGATTAAGCAGATATGCATGTTAGGTTTCTAACATCATCTTTATATTGCTTTCTACCTCCCATGGGCAAACGATAAGATGAGGCCTACTTACTCCATTCCCATCCTAAGGTACATTAAGTTGGCATAATAAAGACAAACCATGATTGAAGTTTCTCTCCAAACATCACACAGGGATTGATGACCATGCATCCGCTCAAATATGACATTAACGAATGCATTTATTTATCTTTACTTTCCCATCGAGACAAAGATAAACGTTCCATTCATGGCCTGAAATGCGGCACTTAAGTCTTTATGATCACGATTGAATTCTTAATCTAACTCCGATACAACTTCGACGTAATGCATAGATCACCCGTGTCGCATATATTCACCATGCCACGGTATTGTGTTGAATGAAAGAATATTGCTTTTTTCAGGTATCAGATGTTATAAACGTCGATTAATCTGGCCACATACAATCCTGATGAGTTAGCATTGTTATTGTTGTTGTTGTCAACTTCATCATAGGCGGATCACTGCATGCAGACACAATCTAACTACACAATTGAATTTGTCGCCAGTCCACAATGTCTTACATTAAAACAGCACAATCATCAACAGGGCTCGATACTAATCGCAAATTGCTCAGCTGTTGGTCGATAAAAGCGATAATCACAGAACAGATGGCAAGAAGTATAATACGTGGTACAGTTGGCTTTTTTGGGATTCGTCATGTATAAAGCAAGAATATCAGGGTCAGACATGCTTGTCCATACCATAATCACCTCCTACAGATTGGGGAAAAGCAATCGAAGTTGGATATGCACAAGACGAACCAAAGTCTCAAAACTTTTATTGGGTTTAATAGTTTATTATCCGAATTACCCATGCGACCTAAGAGGTCACATTATAGGCTATGGAGAGATTATGGAAAGGCAATTAGTCAAAGGATGCTTATACACTAAGCAATTACTTCAAATGATGAGTTAACATGATACGTAGCATAAAGCCATGTAGGACTGAGATATGTATGTTGCATAGATTCAAAACCCTCTGTAGACGGTTTCTAAATGTTTCATAAATGTAGATGACACGCGACTTTCATGAAATTCTATTCCACGTATAAACGACAATGCAAATTTAATATGTAATAGATATTCACACGGAAGCTGAAACAGAAAGATGTCGGACAGTTCCCTGTCAGCCCTTCAATCTACCACAAGCTAGTAAAAACAAAGGCACTTACAAATATTGGAAATCAGCTAAGTGCGTTCAATTTGGATGGGCATAGCTGGTGAGTGAAGCATGAATCGATGCGTCAAAATGGGGTTATTTACACAGTCTGAAATATAAAAACGTACGCTATTAATACAAATCTACAAGTCGTGGCTTCCTCTCGCGCTTATGCAAGATGGCCAACATATCTGCTGTATCAGTGTTAGCATCCAAATGATGATAAAGGGACACAGTTATCAATATATTGGTCTCTCATATCTACCAGGTTTCATTTGTAGGGAAAATGTATCGTTACAACACCATTACCATTGAAGTATCTGTTGTTCCATCAGATACAATGTTAGTTAAACATGTGCCTCTCGCATACAACCGAATCGTGCTGTGCATCATATATACATATTGATTTAAGCGCAATGATGCTAAATGAAGTTGTGTTGCCTTCTATCATGAGGCACATTCGATATAATCGCTTATTGATACCAGTGGTAATTAATGTAACTGTCGCCTATATCACTTTCACGCGTAATGTGAGCCTGATGGATACTTTTATTGAACAATTATTACAGCATTGATTCTCAGCAAATGTAATACATATTCAGACAATCGATTTGTACATCGAACGGTCTATTGCTTTGCACTAGAAGGTATGGACAAACGTTTGTTGTAACCAAATTCAGTGCATAGCAAAACATATATTTTGTCATGCAATTTCACATGATTCTCGAGTTTTACATCACATGATGATATTGTGACTGTTATGTATAATACTAATTGTTATACTTGAACAAATCCCATCCAATGCAAGTGCTTTCCCTGTACATACCGGCGGGGTTCAAATAGTAAGAAACCTTTGGACACTATATACAACCATCCGCTACATTACGATGCGTGTGAGTAAATTTAACGAATTAAGCCATGCTTGTAAACATGCCTATTGGCAAAGCTTTGCGATAGATTTGAATTTGCCTACAATTACGAAATCAGATGATAAACACGCGTAGAGAAAGGTCAAATATAACCTTTACTCATTAAACCGCCAATTAGCTAGTTACTGATTTGCATTGTGCATTTTTACAATTGTGAGCACATAATATATGTTAATCTACAAAGATTTCGACGTTCATTATAATGAACATCACGCACAAATGTGTGATTCACTAAGGCATATATTGCGTATTAATTTTGGGTAGCTGCCGAGACAGAGAACTAAAAACACAAAATAAGATTGCATACGGCTTATAGCGTGGTAGTCACAATTGTTTTATTTTGTACTAAACAGGTGCCACTTTCGCAACCAAAGCATTAAAAGAAATACTAGCGAGCTAAATACCTTGGTCGTAGATGTTAATTGAATCTGTGTCCACTAATGATTATTTCCATAATATGCTATTGCTGCAATAAGAGATCGTTGCGTGCATATGAGTAACGTTCTTTAGCTGTGCATGCCGTCGCAAGGCATAGTAAATCATGTTTTACAGCCACGCGACGCACAAACATATTAATACTAATAATGTTGCATGACTAACACCGATATGACGATAAGCGTGCGACCGGACAAAATAAACCATCAGTCATTTCTGTGTCGACATTTAAACAATACCAAATTTGTCTGGATAGTCAGATAAGAGCATTCCTGCGTCACCAATACAACTGTTAATTAACTAGACAAAAGCGGTTGCTTTGTGTTCTGGTCTTGTTACAAGCGAACACTATCAAACAGCAAGCAGCAAACACAATGGTTTTGTCGGGGCACACTGGAATGTTTCAACGCATACGCTAGTGTCATTATCGTCGATATTTTTATCTTTAATTTGTTTTATTTAAAGAGATTGTGTTTCTTACCAAATCACCAATGACTGTCTAATCACAGAATCAGGCAAAGATATAGGCATTTAAGTTGCACACAGTAACATGGTTAGCGAAAAGGAGCCATTATTCACCTGATTCTCTATGCACGGATCTAGCATAACAATAGCATTCATCTTCCCACTCTGGGATGATATGTCTGGCCGACGCATGGAGTAATGCAGGTAGACAACCCTAGAACATACAAACTCTATCCTTGCTTGTGTGATATACAGAAAGCAAGTACTGCAAAGTCATAATTGTTTCTTGTCAACTTACACACAAATATGCATTGATGAAAGAAGTTATATTGAGCAAGCTATGGCATCTCCTCCTTTGCATGCGCCTATAAAGGTTGATCCAAGAAAATCGTTTTAAATCTTCACTATGGCGGACAAAAAAACTGATGGAATTCCTGTGAATCTAGAAATCGAATTGTTGGTGAAGCTTGTTGACCGTCTGCCAGCCTTTTGTCAATTTGTTGACCATTTGGTTATACCTGACATCACAGTTGTTTGCGCTCCAGTGTTGCTATCACATTCTAGATGTTTTCGTGACATTGATATTCGGATGGTCGCAGCGTCATGGTAATGCAAACCTCCAATTTATTGTTTGCAAAATTGCTTCATTGGTTGCAATCTGAATTGATTATATTCAATCATTGTTATTTCATTATTAAAGGTTTCTCGAAGTCAAGAACGGCAAATGTTAAAACACAAAACATTCCCGAGCGGAACAACAACACATTAATTTAACAGATCTTCGGTATTTTGACATGAATTTCGCCAACAGGCTCATATGCACCATTCGCTTTTCGCTCCGACATAAATGCAACACATATTACATACCATCCGTCTGCGGAATGAACATGCATCGTTGACCAATGAAATCATTGGTTATCCATAAATTACGCATGGACACTAGAACACATAGTACCAGCAGTAAAGTGTGCTATTTGCACGTAATTTGAAGTATAGAATATATCTCTCATATTCGCGTGCGTCTGTAACTGCTTAACAAGGATCGCCTTGTATATCAACACTGAAATCTGCTGATAAGCAATTATTAGCTGTGAGCTCTTTGATTTCACGTGAGAAACAAATTATGATATAAATCGATGATTGAATCTTAGACGTATATATTTATTTGATGGTATTTATGATTCTAAAGTTATGCCTAATAGGCGTACTTGACAGTGTTAATAGATTGCAAGGGACACAAAGGGACAGAACGTCATGGGCGTATTCTTCCGTGGGCTAAAGCTCCTTATTCTGTACCGCTCATTGCAGACCTTTGAAGCGTGACCAACAGAGGCATATATTTAGCGCATTTATGTCACAGTGACAGAATGCTGGGTCGTCTTGACTGTGTCATGCTATATATATACTGACGAAATACACCGCATGATGCTGCTTAGGACCCCGTGACACGCATGCATAAAGAAGACAGAACTCATCATATGTGCCAAATATTTTTGAATCAACTTCTTAATCAAGCCAATTGTGAAGATGTGCTTTTTGAGGCTAGGCAATTGTTGAATGGCGTAAAATGTGGAATTAAATTTACACCTTTCTAAAATTGCAGTTTGATTAGCAGGCATGCTAATTTACTGCAGAACATTGAAATGATTGCTTTCAAAAAGAGCACTTTCGTTTCGCCTTCTGTTTATTGCAAGCCAAATATGTATCACCCAATCCTACAGCAAGACAAGGCGCTAAGCTGTAATGTCCCTGAGTGATATTCCATTACAGTCTTCAGCATCGCCCTCCAGGAAGTTGATTTGGCAAAAGGCATTTATCGAGATTTATATCAACCGGCACTATAAATGCTTTGGTCTAATCGTAAATGAGCCAGTCACTCCTTATCTCAGTTCGATTATGCTGCTGTATAAACAGCTATGTTATGGAAGTTTATTTACCTTTGAAAGCTTAAAAGGTAATTGCATCCCAATATGCTTATTTCTAGCTGATCGATGATTAATTTCTAATCCGTAAGTATTCCCTGCGAAATTGCTTATAATCATATTAGCTTTATAGTTGCGATAGGAATTTGCATATCATTAAGACAATGCCACTGACAATGCCATTAGACGATTGTCGATGAATTAGTAATTACCAGTAAGCAAAGCTGGCCGCTAATTTGTTTATAACGTGATAAAGATGTCGTCCAAATCAACAGCGTCGCCCAGTGGTACACACAGTTCTTGACGATAAACACATCCACCAAATGTGTTGGGTCTCATTATTATAGTTGACAAAATTCAATTGGCGAAACACTCGAATTGAACACGGACCCAAACTGCCTAGCTTACCATTCGCGAGTTTTGTGCATAACATAAAAAAAATGGTATGCCTATATGAGAATAATACCTGTCGATGTTCCCATAGAATGGTTCAAGCTTAACACAAAGAGGGTTAACCTCGCCATTGTGAAATATGACTTTGCAGTCACTAGCGTGGTCCGACAGGAGCCTGATTTTGTTAAAGACAATTATCGAAATGCACTCCTCAGGGCACTATATGCGTTTCGGTTGACTAAGAAATGGTTCTGTCACTCTTAATTTAAGCGTAGTCTACAACGACACGGCGGATGTGCTATCTTCTTATTATAATTGAACGAATGAGAGCGCATATGTGGCTGAAAAGCGATCCCGTTTGTTTCTTATTGACGTTCGTGTCATTATTACTTTATAACTCTATTATATCAATAGAACTGCAACGCCGTTAATGGTCAATGACGTCGTCTTGTGGAGCAAGATATATCGGTTTAATAAACGGCAGCATGCTGCTAAGAGCCGACATGAACGTGATGATGCCTCAATGGGGCAATAGATCATTGTGATCACACAAAAACAGATATCCGAGTCTCGAGTGTACATCACTGGACTTTACAGACAATGTTTAGCAACACTCAATCCGCTACAATAACACTCCCATGCAAGCAAAGTAAGGAGGCAGAAGCGCAATCTGATTGCATCCGCGTTTACATATCACTTTATTGGTCATAGAGCACGTCAAACATTGATTTTATCCTAAAGGAAATCAACATTTTAAAGAACAAAAGGAGTATATTCAATTAAACCAATACGAACTTTAAAAAAATACAATGACAACTGATGTTTTCTAAACATTAAATAGCTCAGCCAAACAGAAGTAAGAGGATATATATGGAGCTCTTATATTACTACACGCAACAACATTGTCTTCAGTCCTAATAGGAACTAGCTTCACATTGTAAAGCAATCATTTGTCATGATAACATGTCATGTTTGGCTAACATATGTCAATGGGTTATGATCTGTGAAGACAAGCATGTTTCAATAGCAGGAAGACTTGCCAAACCATGCTGCAATAAACTACCATACCAAAGTAACGAATCAAGGTCGTCAAGTTGTTTGGCTATTGTAAGTTTATAATGCCTGTATGCTTCGCATCCCAAACACTACACAAATGATGTACAACCTCAATATTAACGCGATGTTATTCCTCACCAAACTGAATTTCAGCGAAGCGACCAAAGTAATATAAGTATGGGACGTATTTGCTCGCCATTACTATGAGTGAAACCGATCAACACACGAAAACACCGTTCATTAGGTTTATACACGATGTTGAAGTATATTTTGATACCACAACTATTACCCGACGGCGCTATTCAACGGCCAGAGAGTAGGCGTCGGTTAAGCATATATCAAGGGATATATATATATATATATATATATATATATATATATATATATATATATATATATATATATATATATATATATATATATATATATATATATATATATATATATATATATATATATATATATATATATATATATATATATATATATATATATATATATATATATACATGTCGTGTTGTGTAGTATACTGCTAATTAGATACAGCAGTTGCACGCAAACTAGCTATGGGTGTCTAAGCAATTTGGCATCAACAACAATTCCTCGTTCAAGACCACACAATTGATAAGGAAATATGTGGCAGAGTGGTATTCTGTCGGCACCCGAATCAACGTTTATTTATATTAATGCAAACAGAAACCCTTGCGTCTGAGGTAAGTTGTAAATGGAAGTATATCTGCCTACGTTTTATTTGGAGAGTCATTCGGTTATCAGACTTTATTGAAGTCGCCGTTTCATGACTTTAAGCTACGGTTTACTACAAAAATGCATGTGCGTCAACGTGATCGAAAAAAACAAATGAAATTGCATGTTCAGATTAATGCAGATCATATTCTATGCTATGTGGTTACAGTCGAGTATCAAATTGTTTGCTCAATGTGGCATTAATAAGGTGCTGATCATTACTCATCATGAGACCCCGGACAACCACATTGGGGAGAACACGATCGGCCAACAACGGAATGGCTCATGTTTGCTCTTAGCGGATTAAAATGATGAAGCAAACATGAATAGAATATTAGGTCTGAATATTCTCACTAACTTTAATGTGTTTTCTGCTGTATTACTCACTATGGCAGAATGTTAGCTAAGATCGACTTCGGTGTAACCATTTATTTGCTTTTAACACTGAGTAAAAAAGCCACAAACACAATTAATACAACCAGCAAGGACTTTGAAGTTGAAGTGTACTTAGTTGCTGTTTGCAATTTCTTGGTGCGCTATAAAGCAGATCATGTTGGCATTATGTTTGTAAGAATTTTGTAGCATACATTTGTGTCTATATATCATAGGGGTCGCACAAACAAATCGAAACAGCACTCTTGCACTTATGCTATAATATAATTACACGCTTGCTAGCGAATCATTATGCAAAATAAATCGAATTGAAGGTTCCATATTCATCACATATAACACTAGCGTGCCTATGTTCTAATCTTATATAACCATAGCAATCTATGCTTTGTTAATAAAAACTTCTGGCTGAGACAAATCGTGCGTGAACAAGCCTATCGAACCGTCATCATTAGCAAGGAGTCATTCATTTATAATTACGTTGCGTAATGAGCCCTAATGATACCTGCATGACAAAATTACAAAGGACATTATTTATAATGCCATACATCAGATCATTCATCTGGGGTGGGAAAGTATAAAGTGGGCTAGTTAACTACTAGCGATGCCAATATTATTGCAATATGACATTTGCACAGGTAGTTAAATGGAGTTATTAATAGAAGCCGTTATTCGTAGCAGCTTTGCAGTGGCAGTGGTAGTATAGTATATCAAACAAAAAGGCCATAGATATTCTAAAGAGCGCTGGTAATATTGGGTCAAACGCAAAAGGTATGACAGCATTCATTATGCACGTTTAAGGTAAACTGCAGTGTGAACATTTATTCTGCTGTTCATATCATTTGATTCAGGGAATCATCAACCCCCTTTAAGTAAGCCTTATCGGCGAGATCAAACGATTAGTGATAGCATGGTCACGCCAGGATCGATAAACACCAACGGAAACCCCTTAGTGCTTAAGATATTTGATACATAAGCCACTTGATTCTGAAAATATGCATATAACTAATGTAAATTGTTTAAAGTTATCTGGCATAACATACCTTCAGTAAAGAGTAAACTTAGTCTCTAAATATAACTTTTGCATTGATAGCATCGCTCACATGCATATCATGGTACCTTTGAGTATGTATGACATAGATACAAATCTAAAATTGTCAATATGGAGTCATCTAGGGCGCAAAGTACACGACCAGCATCGTCTGACTATGCACGAAAGGTAATGCATTTCGTAATATTCCTTGCCTGAAGCATTATGCTAGCTTCTTATACTCGAGCAACTATTGTGCAATTAGCATATTAAACAACTTGTTGCCGAGTTAAACAATGACGGTTGTGTTCAAAGCTCTAAAAGAATTCACAAGATAAACAAATGCGGTATTTTTCGTATTTTCTATTTTGATGTGCATGCGTGACTACGACGACTATGTCAGTTAGCATTCACTAACTACGTCGTCTATATGCTTTAAAATAGACAAGTAATGCTTCAAATAGATGTCAACCACTAAATATTATACGTCAAATATCTCCACTCTGTTGACAACGTCCGCTATTTGTGATAGCATTAGTAGCATACCAGTGCATAGCTTTACAGTGGTCATGTGGGTGTAAGCAGGACTTATCGTGGTTTAAATAAAGATTTGCAGAACATTCACGTATGTATGTTATGTATGTCTTTAATCGGTATTGTTGAATGCTCTACCAATGATAGCTTGACAGAAACCTTCGATGTTGTAAATAGGGAAGTCCAGTATTTTAACTTGCTTGACATTGGTGGCGATAAGACGTGTTTTGGTGTCTGTAAATTAAACATGATAAACGGCACTTATTTGCCTACTATCTATTAAACAGGGTTGTAGCCACTTATTCCAAACTTTTTGCTCAATACGAATTTGTCACCAGACACATACTCAAATGGATCAAATCGTTCTTATCAATGTGTAGCATAAATTAGTCTGCAGCTTAATTTCAGGACGCTGCTGACATAAAAGAGCAACAACATTTCATATAATCTGTTTTTGGTCACTGTATCGAATGTTAATGTTGTAAAGAACTATTTTTCATTTCATAGCAGTGCTGTGGAAAAGAAACTGTTACACTTTGATAAACAATTCAGTATACGCTTGAAATAGTAACCGAGGCTTGATCAAACTTGGTGATAAAAGCTAATCACTTAACTGCGGATCACGTTTGGCTGTGACGACCATATTTGATTTATGTACAGAAGTCGACTTCAGAATGTAATGTACGATGTCGCCCGCATAGATCTATCGAACTTAAACGGCATCGTATTGGTTGCAACAGTACAACCGCTCAGGGGGGGGGGGGGGGGAGGCGGGTCAAAGATAATAGCTGAAGTTTTCGTCTATTAATTAAGGCAGTATCATCGTTAAAGCTATTCGTTATCAACGCTCTGCCATGGCGAATAACGTCGAAGCGATCGAATGATTTAATAGCGAGGCAAAACTTTAGTTGAACGATTCTTAGGCACTGTCACTTTGGTTATTGAATGTGACTGTGTTTCCAAATCCCTTCTCAGACAGGCGAGCTTTAACCTGTCGTATTAGCTCTGTTTGAATGATCTCGCAGTGGTTGAATATCGCCCAACATACTTAGATAGTTCCATTATTTCCATGATATGCTCGGGTATAGGTGTTTTTCGGAAGGGTAATGATTCATATCCCGTAGAAGAGATAATGGTGACATCTAGGTGTAGCATAATTTACCAATATGCCGCACGTACCAGTTTATATCCCATTTCTTGTTTTGTCATACCAATTTTGACGAACAAATGCGCTGGTTATTGCGTCGTTTTTCACATAGCCGTTGATAAGCATTGGAGCACAATCACATTTTTGCATGGTAATGATACAAAGACATCAATCATCACTGGGAGCAAGTCTCAGAGATCATCATCTGGGTGTGGTATTCAAAACCACGCAAGACGCGTAATGTTACGGTTGGCTTCGACACTGCACATATAACTGTCATACAGCCATGAAGTTTAGAACAAGTTTGGTGGTTTATGGTAGAGCTCAAATAAAAAAGCTATAAAATAGACAGGTCAATTCAGTACTCCCGATCTCATTCCGGAATTTATGTATACAGAACGACGGACCTGCAGACTATTTCACTTTACGGAAGACACACCAGTTGGAGAAATGTAAACATTTATGCCGCGTGCCTCGATAAACATGATCAATATTAATTTCACTGTAAGCCTGTGACCAGCTGTGTTTATAGACACAATGTTCATTGTTCATACATGTGTCGTTCTCCCCGGCAAGGAACAAGAACCTGTCCGAGTGATACAGGCTTACGCCTGCTTGGATTGAGAGCACCGGATATAATGTGATAGCGTTATGCCGCTGCAGGCGTTTGCTTTACTTTAATGAGGTTATCAAATTAACTGAATGCACGCCATGTTCAACCTACGTTTTCTCAATGTGTTTTGAATCTTTCATGGATTTGGATCAATGATTTGGCCCACAGTGCCATGTGCAAGGACGGTCTCATTGACATTGAAGAAGCCTAATCCAATTTACAGCAAAATTTACGGTACGTGTATTGCAACATGTGTTTTCGACAACCGTTTTGTGGCCCGATTTACCGCACAAAAACCCACTTCTCAGTGGGCATCAAAGCCGACATGTGAAAGCATCAGTCTATAAGAACAACGCCTAGTCCCATTGATAGCGTACTGGACCTATTGCTTGACTCTACTACAGTAGGACATTGCGACGTTCTGTTTGATGTAAATCCCTTATTACTGCCATAGCACAGCACAGGTACACCGAAATACGCGTTATTGATATCATGCAGTTACAGACCATCACTTGATTTGTACATTGTTAATCCCTGCATCTGGAAACCCTAGCACATTAGATTATCAAGCACAACATTGGATGGGTTTTCCGGTAGTATATATTGTCTATGCTGAGCGCATACTTACATGAAATGCCCTCTCGCTGGGTACAAATGTGTAAAATTAGTCCAAAAAGCGAAAGTGCGCCCTGCCTTTCCGGCAATGTGCTGTATAGTCTACCAGCGCGTAGTTAAGCAAGTTCTATAAAATAACATGGCATTAGGGTTTTAACGTGGCATTGATGATTCCCCTCACATCTCGCAATCAAACAGGCAAGATAAGATTTCCCGACCACTCTCGTTATCTACATATATATATATATTCCTTCGGGCGTAAACGAAACTGCTGCATCGTAACTTTATACCTGGACGGATGGTCGGCTTTTGCGCAGTTGGGTATCTTCTTTATCACATTCAGCTACTATCGCTGGATTTTTATGGAATCAAAAACGTGCATAAATTGCATAGATTTGCAAGGATATTTCGGCATATAACTAGTTTTTACTTATATTCTTCAAGCAAAATCTTCGTTTAACCGAAAACTATCCACACTTTCTCAGTGCCTGGTATTGCTTCAACTAAATTGATGTTGCTGTGGAAGTTCCTGCATTGGATTTTATGTGGCATAATAGACATACATAAAAGCAGCTTTAGAAGAGACGTTATTAGCTGCCTTAGATTTAAATTATAGCCCAATAGGTTGTGAACACGACTGGTTTAAAAGAACAAGTACGACAACTAATTTTACACCGCCTGTCAAGCACGGCACGCGATCTATGTCATTATACACACACACACACACACACACACACACACACACACACACACACACACACACACACACACACACACACACATATATATATATATATATATATATATATATATATATATATATATATATATATATATATATATATACATATATATATAAATGCAAAAATAAAAACACACACACATATATATATATATGCACATAAATATATGCATATATATATATATATATTTCTTTATATATGTGTATGTAGGTATGCATGTACGTAGATAGGTATGCATGTATGAAAGTTTTTTTTGTATATATGTACAGATGTCATATTGTAAGTATTTATGTATGTATGCATTCATGTTTGTCGATGTGTATGTATGTATGTATGTATGTATGTATGTATGTATGTATGTATGTATGTATGTATGTATGTATGTATGTATGTATGTATGTATGTATGTATGTATGTATGTATGTATGTATGTATGTATGTATGTCTGTATGTATGTATGTATGTATGTATGTATGTATGTATGTATGTATGTATGTCTGTATGTATGTATGTATGTATGTATGTATGTATGTCTGTCTGTATGTATGTCTGTATGTATGTCTGTCTGTCTGTCTGTATGTATGTCTGTATGTCTGTATGTATGTCTGTCTGTCTGTATGTATGTCTGTATGTATGTCTGTGTGTATATATGTATGTATTAATTTATTTATGACTTGTGAATTTTGGCATACACGGCTGCCTGAGAGATAACTAAGTTCAAGGCAACAGAAATCGAAGATGCGGACGCATGCGCTGTATTGCACAAGTTATGTGCATCTCTTCCACAAACCCACGCGACGAATTTCTCGCAATAGAGAATGTTGCATCGGAATAGCCTCTTAACGGATATCTGAGGAATCTCGCCTTTAATTCATATAATTCGCATATATGTTTGCATATCATAATGCCCATGTTAACTTCCGTTAATCGTTTGACCATCAAAATCCTAAATCAACACCGTCTTGAAATAAGGTTTGTATTTGAAAAGAACATCTGTAATAGAATACACATTCGACAATATGAATTGACAATCAACACCGTTAAAGAAATGATTATATCACTTGCAAGACGAAACGACAAAGCTTCATCTTAGACAAGATGGATTTAATTCATCGTAACAAAATGTTGCTGTTACAACATGACAATATTATCCTCTTATTCAATGCCGGATTGGAAACATTTTCAAAAGCAGCAAAGTGATTTGTAAAGCCTGAACACATTATCGTTCCGATACAACTCAGTTTGTTTCTGATATAAGGCCTCCTTCTGGTCAGTGTTGTCATTGATTAACGCAGATTAACATACCATCCAACTCTACATCACTTGACATGTCACTTGACCGCGACGCGATTGCGTCATGTTTATGGAAGGCTCGGAAATATTCTGCAGCAATCATAATTGGGAATAAAACAAGATGTACATCACCCGCACATTCCATTTCCTACCGAAAAGAGAGCTGTGTTCATATTAGCAAATGGTGTTAACAATACGCATAAGTAAGCGACGCACACATATTTATTCGTAACTTTATACCTGGACGGATGGTCGGCTTTTGCGCAGTTGGGTATCTTCTTTATCACATTCAGCTACTATCGCTGGATTTTTTATGGAATCAAAAACGTGCATAAATTGCATAGATTTGCAAGGATATTTCGGCATATAACTAGTTTTTACTTATATTCTTCAAGCAAAATCTTCGTTTAACCGAAAACTATCCACACTTTCTCAGTGCCTGGTATTGCTTCAACTAAATTGATGTTGCTGTGGAAGTTCCTGCATTGGATTTTATGTGGCATAATAGACATACATAAAAGCAGCTTTAGAAGAGACGTTATTAGCTGCCTTAGATTTAAATTATAGCCCAATAGGTTGTGAACACGACTGGTTTAAAAGAACAAGTACGACAACTAATTTTACACCGCCTGTCAAGCACGGCACGCGATCTATGTCATTATACACACACACACACACACACACACACACACACACACACACACACACACACACACACACACACACACACACACATATAGATAGATATATATATATAGATATATATTATATATATATATATATATATATATATATATACATATATATATAAAATGCAAAAATAAAAACACACACACACATATATATATATATGCACATAAATATATGCATATATATATATATATATTTCTTTATATATGTGTATGTAGGTATGCATGTACGTAGATAGGTATGCATGTATGAAAGTTTTTTTTGTATATATGTACAGATGTCATATTGTAAGTATTTATGTATGTATGCATTCATGTTTGTCGATGTATGTATGTATGTATGTATGTATGTATGTATGTATGTATGTATGTATGTATGTATGTATGTATGTATGTATGTATGTATGTATGTATGTATGTATGTATGTATGTATGTATGTATGTATGTATGTATGTATGTATGTATGTATGTATGTATGTATGTATGTATGTATGTATGTATGTATGTATGTATGTATGTATGTATGTATGTATGTATGTATGTATGTATGTATGTATGTATGTATGTATGTATGTATGTATGTATGTATGTATGTATGTATGTATGTATGTATGTATGTATGTATGTATGTATGTATGTATGTAGTATGTGTGTGTGTATATATGTATGTATTAATTTATTTATGACTTGTGAATTTGGCATACACGGCTGCCTGAGAGATAACTAAGTTCAAGGCAACAGAAATCGAAGATGCGGACGCATGCGCTGTATTGCACAAGTTATGTGCATCTCTTCCACAAACCCACGGGACGAATTTCTCACAATGGAGAATGTTGCATCGGATTAGCCTCTTAACAGATATCTGAGGAATCTCGCCTTTAATTCATATAATTCGCATATATGTTTGCATATCATAATGCCCATGTTAACTTCCGTTAATCGTTTGACCATCAAAATCCTAAATCAACACCGTCTTGAAATAAGGTTTGTATTTGAAAAGAACATCTGTAATAGAATACACATTCGACAATATGAATTGACAATCAACACCGTTAAAGAAATGATTATATCACTTGCAAGACGAAACGACAAAGCTTCATCTTAGACAAGATGGATTTAATTCATCGTAACAAAATGTTGCTGTTACAACATGACAATATTATCCTCTTATTCAATGCCGGATTGGAAACATTTTCAAAAGCAGCAAAGTGATTTGTAAAGCCTGAACACATTATCGTTCCGATACAACTCAGTTTGTTTCTGATATAAGGCCTCCTTCTGGTCAGTGTTGTCATTGATTAACGCAGATTAACATACCATCCAACTCTACATCACTTGACATGTCACTTGACCGCGACGCGATTGCGTCATGTTTATGGAAGGCTCGGAAATATTCTGCAGCAATCATAATTGGGAATAAAACAAGATGTACATCACCCGCACATTCCATTTCCTACCGAAAAGAGAGCTGTGTTCATATTAGCAAATGGTGTTAACAATACGCATAAGTAAGCGACGCACACATATTTATTTTTATATATGAATGCATATACATATATATATATATATTTATACATATATATGTTTATGTTTACATATTTATAGACATACATTTATATATATATATCTATAAATATATTTATATATGTATAAATATATATACAAATATATAAATGTATATAGATATATATATACATATAAATAAACATTGATGTATATATGAATGTGTATATATAGGCATAAATACATATACGCATATATATATATATATATATATATATATATATATATATATATATATATATAGATGTATATATATATAAATATATATATTTTTATATATTAACATATATTTACGCATATACATTACATATAAACATAAGTATCAATGTATATGTATATATATACATATATATATATATGCATATATATATATATATATATATACAAATATACATATAAATATGTATATATATTTATTGATATATGTATACATATATAAACATATATATATATACATATAAATAAATATATACATATATATGTGAATATATATATATATATATTTATATATACATACATACATATTTGCATATACACACGCACATATGTATATATATACATATATATATATATATCTATATTATGTATATATATTTGAAGTATATAAAATAGATATATATATATAATATATATATATATATATATGTACATAAACACTTAAACATATGTATCAATATATATAGAGATATATATATATTATATAATATATATAGGACTATATATATACATATATACATATGCAGATATATAAATATATATATAGATATATATGTAGAGATATATATATATATATATTTATATGTATAATATATTTTTATATACATACATATTTGCATATACACACACACACATATATTGCATATATATATATATGTATATATATATATTGTAGATATATAGGATATATATATATATATATATATATATATATATATATAAATATATATATATATATATATATATATATATATATATATCACTTTGCTATACCATGCTCTCTCCTGTATGCAAAATCCATCATGATATTCGTCCATTACACGTGACGCTGGTATTTGCAAATGATATCCATGGCTGTCCTATTGTCATGTCCTCAATTCCCCACAGCATAATAAAACCTTCCCACATATAGATAGTTACACTCAGTATGTTCGATGAAGCAGTGTTAAGACATATTTCCATAACAGATTAAGGGGGTGTATTTCCATTGTTATGCCCTCGATATCATATTCTCAACTCGATTTGATGGATCACGCAAATGTGGACCATATTATCAACCAGAATATTTCCTTAGCTGGTATTGTCTTTGTAGTGATGGGTGATTAGGAATGATGCATTCCTCTATAGGGGCACCAGTCCATTTGTTATGTATGATAGTGCAATCTCTCTAAATGTTTATTCGGCCGTTGACATGAATGATGTCCCTGGCCGACGGCTTTATTGAATTGCCTGCTGTTGAAAAATTACTCACTCAAAATTGTAAATAAGCGATTATAAAACCCATTTCAAACTACGATCAATTAATCAAATTTCTTCCATGAAATACCTTGTGTAAATGGATCTCTGTCATGTACACCGAATATCGTGTGGGCTTTCACCACAGGCTACTGCTGTATCATTTATAGTTAAGATTGCCAGGGAGACGGAGAGAGATGTCGATAGTCTTCTGTTATCACACTCTGGAGAGAGCTGTGCTTCTATCATCTTTTCATCTTATGCACCAACTTCGCCCTATATAATAAATGACTGCCAATTCCATTGAAGCAACAAACCACGAGACCGAATCATCTTGCTTGTATTGATTAACTTTCTTATTTTGATTCGAACATGGCTTAATATCGCACAACTCACCCACAGCATCATTCTGAGGTCTGGTTAATATCTTTATAAAAATATTGGAAATATTTAGAAGAACTAAAAGGGAATAAGTTGTTAAACATCCTCTATATCAATATCATATCACACAAACATAGAGCAGACGAACACTCGTGATTACTTGACGACGTCTTTGACGCAATTCACCTTTGTGAACGAGCATACCTTTATCTGTCACTCACTGTACAAAACTTTGCCTATACATTTGTCAATGGCGTGCATAAGGTGCATAGGCATCGTTGAATGCATTCTGGGTAACTTCCTATGATTGCATGCTGATGTCTGCCTCATCTGACACTATCTTCTTCGCTGGCCCAATGGTATTACGCTTGACCTTCCTCTTAGAGGCCTGGGTGTTGCATCCCGGTCTAGGCACCGGTTTTTCTGCTGGCAATAATCGTAATAATCGATGTGACACAGGATTGGAATTTGTGGGGTGTCATTCCGTCTAAATGCATGTAGCGCAATGTGGTGTCATTTGGTATGCCAATGTTGTGCTCCAAGTCAAGTACAACTCGCCATATGAGTATAAAAGACCATGTGTTGACAGCCAAGTTATTCAATCATCCACATTAGAAACATTGGGCAAAAGCATTACAACATCGGATGCGTTTGCTCTATACTAGGTAGTTTACAAATGGTTATACTCAGATATTGTGATAGGATGTGACTTGTACTGCACGTCGAGAATGTATCACAGTAAGATCGAGTGCACCAAGACTTATAAGCTTTAGAATCGCACATCAGGACATGCATACAAGTAATACATTTGTTTGTTTGTCATGCATTTTTAAATGTATCATTTACGAACTACTGAGAAGTAAATCTATGCATTCATATAAAGTCATATTTGAGCATATCCTTTGTGTTGATAACATATCATTCTATCGTTCTATTTGTGATTTTCTTTCGTAGTTACGTGTGCCATAGTTATGTATACTGCAGTTTCTCTCGCGTGTAGCATCATCGTAACAATAAATCAAGGAGGGGTATCCAATGTAGAAAGTATCTATTTACAGATGCTTATTGCGATTTAACAACAGTTATATTATGGGCTGCAGTTGCAAAACACATTGCCGAATGTTTATCATGAAAAACGCATCACTCTTAGTAACAGTGCAGCGCAATAATCATTTATGAGGAAACTCTTCCACGAGCGTCTAACACAAAACAACAGACAGCGATGTTTTTGCGATCAAAATTCACCATTATTAAACAGAGCAATAACAAACCACGCCCACGCAAAGGGAGCGCTGCCATGTTTCTGTTGTACAAATACCAAGGCTTCTATCTCAATTGTAATCATACCATATGCTCAAATATCTTGATTACTATATAAACATTCGTCTGTGGCACAATTATATCATGTTATGTCTTGTGTAATGGCCATTTATCATGAAGCTAGGGTGTTAAGCGAACAAATCTAATTTGTCTGGCTTAGAGACAATACCAAGGCTTCTATCGATAAGTGCGTTTGCTGAGTCTAAGCTAATCGTCTCATATCTAAGCATGCATTCGGAGGTACCTAAATTGCCTTTATTCCTGCCACACCAATACATCACATTTCCTCCCAACATAGTTTTTTGTTAACATCATAGACACTGTTTATGTGAGCATGTGTATCATGTTGCTGCTACACATCCTGTTAGGTGATTGCTCATAACCATCAAGCTTTACTGCTCCAGGATCTACTCAAAGCTAATGATATGACATTGTTCTATGCTGAGTCATTGGAATTACATTTCTTGTGCATATATGTCTATTTGCTTTTGGAGAATGCGATAACGTCCGCACTGATGTGGTGTATACAGAGCAAGGAGATTTTGTTACGCACGAATCGTTAGACGTATAAGCTAGAATAGCTCGTTCAAATGGTAATGCATATCATTGCTTGCCTCGGTGCACTTAAAAGAAATTTATGTATTAATAAACATCCTAGAGACAGAATGCATTTTGTGACACGATATTATGGTTTACTCATCTAGCAGACACTTGATGATATTGTGGACCTTTCTCCGGAAAAAGTTGTAAGGGCGCAGTCATGCGGCTTTCATTATTCCTTTTGAAATAAGTCTTTCGAATAAAACAGTATTAACAACAACATGTTATGTGGGCATGGTTCAAGTGTACAATACCAATATTTGTTGATTAGGAAGGCCTAATATGTGATCATTAAGGGTGGCGGTTCTGGTGCAATTTCATTTGGCCTTGAGAATATGGCGTACGTGGAATACCATGTTGAAAAGTATGCGTTTTAAATCAATGGGAGATGATTAACAATGATTTTATTTTAACTGATAAGATCGATGATATACATTATCTATAAACAAAGTATGCAATGCATGAAAAAGTGACTTGCAAGAATATATTTCGTCTGTAAGGCCTCATAAAATGTTGCTGTGATTAATGATTATGTAGCTGCAAGACAAATAAAGCCAAAGCAGTGAGTTATATGCGCAGGAACATTGCACAGTATTAGACTTCTCGTGATAAGAGTCCGTTCCGTAGGGCATAAACAATTGTTTGGCACCAGGAGATTTCATCCGAATCGAAATAGGGATTTTGTTGGACTGATGTATTTATGCATTAAATATATATCCAAACAAGTAACGCACATTCCGGCATTACAATACTATGCGAATCTATCGATTTATCGATCTATCGATTTATCGATCTATCTATCTATCTATCTATCTATCTATCTATCTATCTAGCTATCTATCTATCTATCGAGCGATCTATCGATCTAGCGATCTATCGATCGATCGAGCGAGCGATCGAGCGATCTATCGAGCGAGCGAGCGAGCGAGCGAGCGAGAGCGATCGAGCTATCTAGCGAGCGAGCTATCGATCGAGATCGAGCGAGCGAGCGAGCTATCTATCGAGCTATCGATCGAGCGAGCGATCTATCGAGCGATCGATCGAGCGAGCGAGCGATCTATCTAGCGATCTAGCGATCTAGCTATCGAGCGAGCGAGCGAGCGAGCGATCTAGCGATCGAGCTATCGAGCTATCTAGCGATCGAGCGAGCGATCTAGCTATCTATCGATCTAGCGAGCTATCGATCGATCGATCTAGCTAGCTATCTATCGATCGAGCGAGCTATCTATCTATCTAGCTATCGAGCGAGCTAGCGATCTATCTATCTATCTAGCTATCTATCTATCTATCTATCTATCTATCTATCTATCTATCTATCTATCTATCTATCTATCTATCTATCTAGATATATATATATATATATAGATATATATATATATATATATATATATATATATATATATATATATATATATATATATATATATATATATATATATATCTTTCTATCTATTTAATATCCTATTGACGCATTAAACATATCATTGCTTCATATCTCGCTAGATTACAATGAATAACTTAGGTTTCTAAGCATAACTTTACCTCGAGATTCATTGGTGCATATGTGCATGTGCTCTTTATTAAACAGATGCATCAGCAACGACAAATACATCACGGTGCATAGGTCGACCCGTACCAAGGCTGTTTTGGGACCAAAGTATGGTTTTACAATCATGCAATCATTCATAGGTAATGTCATTACGTATGGTAAGATCATCTTTCATTCATGCCTCAATCGCTATTTGCTATTTGCAATTTCTGAAAGAGCATTTACTGTTTCATCATCGTTAACAGCTGAACGATATGACAGACAAACCTTTTATCTTCAGCAATGATATTGTTTTGCATTTTTGTTATTACATTGCTCTATGACTTTTGGTGTCTTTCTTGTTGACTGATCGGTCGCCGTGGAATGTGAAAATTGTGTCAAATTTTAAATGACCGCTATCCGAGAAATCCCGCACGCATTCATGCCTATAAGAACTATATTAAGGGCTTTATATCTTCCACTCAAAGGCGCAGATTCCCATGACGTTAGTTTAACAGTTCCATAAGCATTTGTGTTTGCTCTACTTAACGATGAGTGAACTGTTGATGCCTCACTAGTCAGAATAGGACATTTACTCGGCTAACAAAGAGAGATTTGTCAAATAGTTTGCTTCGTTATTTACATTAGGTCCTACGCAAATAAACACGACTTCAATATCAAGCCCGAATATGTTCTGTCCTAACTATTTCTGTCGACCCCAACTCAGTTGCTAGACATTCCCTACAAAACGAACCTGGCAGTGAATAATTTTATTGATAAGATATCATACCGGTGCAACAAAACCAGTCCTATCCTTACCTGAAACATGGTATGTTCTACCAACCAACCAACTAATCAACCAACCAACCAACCAACCACCAACCAACCAACCAACCAACCAAGAAATGAATAGATAAGCGATACTGATATTGACACAGGGTCTGTCAAACTGGTCCAAAAACTGAGATTTGACTGAAGTCAGCCAGCTGACTTGCAAGTGGAAAACTATCCTTTAGATACCTGGGGAGAAACGATGTAAAACAACTGTGATTTGATGAGGCATATATGTGCTTCATGAAAAATTGAGGATACACTTTGACATATCTGTAACATATCGAACAATAGTGTTATGAACATTGCAAATATCCCTGGAAGTCAAACTAAAGGCTGATAGGCTGGTAATTGTGTCGAAAGCAATGGACGCACGAACATCGTCATTTGTATTGTAGAAAAATCTATCTTAGAAAGCATCTACATTTCATCCGTTAATAGCAAAATGGTAAGTTCCGCCATTTAACCTGATAAGGAACATGTATACCAATGACATTTCGTGTCCCGGACAGTATTTTATATGGTTTTTCCCACCATCATATGGAAATATTTGTAGGTAACAGAAATACATATACTTGTGATTTCGACCGGACAATGATAGTGCCAGTTCGAACCAATTAATACATGTACAGCATGCCTATTATAAGTTGAAATGTGTCGCAACGTCGCGTAGGAAGGCCGTCGTCTTGTTCCTGCGTAGATGATCAGCAGTATAATGAATGCCTTTGCAGAGTTATATCACAGGCAACTAGTAATTTGGTCGGGAAGGTAACTCCCTAATGATTGTTTGTTAAAGCTTGACAACACATCAGTAAACACCGATAAAGAGTTGAATATAAACCATTTAATTCCATGAAGGCTCCCTTAGGATTAAACCCTTATGGGCACCACTATCATTATGTCCCCCAAACGGCAGCATAGCTTGCGTAAAGATTACGCAAAGTGCTTCATTCATCGCCATGACGTTCCTGTGGCGCTGTTTATTGGTACAATGAGCCAACATTCAGCGGTTTTATTACACAAATCTATGTATAGAACGAGCGCGTACCTCATCATGCTGACCAGTACATTTCAAGTAGCGTTTAAGCATGCTTTCTGTTAATATGGCAAATTTGATCACGGCCTAAAAGGTAGGGCGTTAACTCGGAAAACAAAATCCAATCGAATATGCTTTCCATGCACCATCGGATGAGCACATTGTGAATATGGGTTATTTTTTCATAGCTTCGGAGCACTAAGAGAAGATTATTAACCAAGAAAATAAAGCGCAACTTTTATGTGGTTTTGTACAAACAGCAACAAACCTGTAAACAATAAAGCGTTCAATCAAATGGAATAATTTGCATAAGCTTAGAATCATGAGCGCAGCCCTTTAACATGAAAGGTAATATTGCACATTTGCTTAGTCACAAATTACAATGTCACATCATCAATAACATTAATAAGGCACGACTGCATCAATATCAAGTGGGCAAATGCAATATAACCTTGACATGAACCTTTGAATGGCATTGTTGATGGAACCGGTTACTCACTGATTCATATCAGTGTTAAACCCCGTGGTGAAGGCATAAAACGCGAGGCAAATATCCTGAATTGCTCTGTGTGGAATAACATCGCAATTACACGTAGGCGGGGAAACGTTATTAACTCAGGTTCTAAGCCAACATGTAAATAGACAGCTCGTTTGTTTTTGTGTTGGCGTCATGACTCATAACGAGATGGTTGAGAGACTTATGAAATATTCCCTTCCATAATCATCAGCTATTCTCAATGACAAAGTCGTACAGCCACTGCAGATTCATTGCCTGCCGTAGTGCTCATGCCGATGTACGAAGACACAATGAGAGTGCACGGTAATGCGGGTATCATTTTTCACCTGTCATCATACTTTGGTTGGATGAATATCTGTATGACGAACGCGTCCGGCAGCTGTAATGTAGTTTAAATGCTGACCAATGCATAGCCTACAAGCAACCATTATTTTGAGCCATATTTGCCTAATCAATCCTAGAAGCTATTTCACTCATTAGTATGCTAATATTAATTCTACTGTGACATAACTTCATTGATAAATAGAGCATATTTATACTTCGTAATGTTGCCATAGTTGTATGAAATGCATTGTGATGCCAGGCACGCAGGACTACATGTATGCGCGGGAATTATCACTGAATCCGAATCACTATGTCTTTGTGCTATATTTGAATGTGCTAACACGTGGTGATGAAGATTTATTTTACAACGTGTAGTTCTGGACAGAAAAAAGCAGGAGAGAGATATACCCGAATGCTGGGGTATTTATACCAGTTAGAGTGACACGTGACAACTAGATGGGACACTGTTACGTGTGTAATAATGTGGGGGGTTTTCGTGTATAACATAAATAATATAACAGATTGCTATTTCACTAACGTAGCATATAATCATCTTCGTGGTTCCATTACTGACCGTCAGAAAAGGATTTGTTAACCTACCGTGGCACAATGTCCACACTTAGCATTCATAATGTTTTGCACATACCCATTTTGTTCATATATTCATTTGTTTTTATTAAATTATTAGTTTGTAGTCGCATGAAAATGATTATACGTTAGGCTTCAGTTGCATATGAATGAAAATGATCAGTCGTTTGGTGTCATGCTACAAACATATTTACCTTATTCGGGGTCCGCATGTCGTGGTAATGTCATAGGGAGAATTTATTGTATGATATTAAAGAAAAATGAAAGCATTGGTTGTAAGAAAATGTAAGGAATGATGTAATTCAACATGATTGTGCGGTATATTGTCAAATTAAGAAGACGGAGTAAGCAGCCGCGTTGGATATGTGTTGGTTAACATGCGTGAACATTCTACAACTGGTAGCGCGAAAGGTTGAGGGCCGTTCTCACCTTTCCTTAATTTACGCACAAATAGTCAAATGATATCAGCAGAAATTCAAAACTTTTTATCAACGCAACAGTATATGCCCTCATTAAGCGACCACCAAACGTATTTAAAGCATCTCGCTGTAACCTAGTCTCATTTACAATGTTAGTCAGCTTCACACACAACGTTACTAACAAAATTCGGGCTGTTTGCCTCCATAGCTCAATCAATTATCCACACTAAACGGCACAATCATCTATGTACAAAGCAAATGATTAGCCACGTTGTGAAGGCTAATCTGACCAATGATAGTTCATCGATTTATTTCTGCAATACATATCCTCAATCAGGTAGCATTAAATGGTCTTTTATTGAGCCTGTGAAGTAGTTTTGATTGCCACTTGTATGAGGCAATAGGGTATACATAAGATGAAGCGAAATATTAACGGAAATTAATGAGTATAACAGCATAAATGAATGTATAGCAATTTTCTACAATATCAAAAACTGCTCAACGCTGCTTTGAGGTTAATACGGCCCCCACTTAACGTAAGGCTTGTTGCTTGCTGAGATGTACATAACATGGCGACTAAAGAGCTATCTCTATTTGTACACAGTTCGGGTAATATACGGGTCGGATAAGGAGATGTAGCTACATCAGAGATCTTAGCAAGATGTAAATAACTGGTTATTGCCATGTATAGGCACTACAAGAATCAGCCGGTAGCACGCAAACATCAAGCCTCACTAGCTAGTACTTTGCCAGCAATCTGTTATTCCGCTTAATCCAATGCAACCTGTTATAAGCTAGTCAAAAATGTGGCTCTGCTGATGTCTTCTGCTATGATTATTGGCAGCATGTGTTTAACGGTTTCAGACATTTTTCATTGGCACGTCAAAGTGTTTATTGGTATTTGGATAGGTGATATGTCATCGATTGCTTTTCCCTCTAGATGTTAAATGTCATCATCGGCTGACGCTATGTCGTTGTCAGGATGTATATAGAGACCAATGAGCGAAATTCACCCATGCGTGTTAAGGCAGAGGTTGCTTTAGGTCTACACGAACCGCAATGATCATACAAAAAGAACCACACCTATTTAAGTCGTATATACTGAAGGAATATAGACAAAATTAATCTGGCAAATCGGCTTTTTTGTTTTTTTTTATTAACATTTGCACCAATGAATTAAGTTTGATTCTCCTGTCTTATTTTTATCGAGTCTCACTAATAACGCAACAGTCCAGTGCCATACGTTTTTGGACGTGAAACCGCTAACATATTTTAAGACAGAAAAAGAAATATATAGAAAGAGCCGCAGTTTGCCTTGCTCAATTGACTCAAATTGCCTATCGCACGAAACTTCATTTCATTTTTTTCGCCAGATTACGGAAATATAACCCACAAGTACCTATTATGTCTATGTATCAATCGTCAGAGTCCGGCGTATCAAGACGACGAGCTCATGAATAATTAATTGCCTCCGCGTGACTTCAGCTCTGGCATTACGATTAGCGCAAAAGGGCCGCTGGTAATTTCGCCATTTCATTACTGTAGAAGATCGACGAAGAGACATGGGATGGCATAGATCATTTGCAAACCATTGTTGCTTCGGCAGAGCAAAGTTTGCCTGACTGATTCGAACAAGAAATGAGCGATTCCGACGTCTCCGGTGAAGAGAAAAAAGACACCGGCGATGTCATTGCTGCGTCTGGGTCTCACGCAGGTCATCCTTCAAAGGACATAGGGCGGCTACAGAGCAATGCTTGTCTGATCAAGTGGATGCAAGGGTTCATGTTTACAAAGTTGTACCATCTAAGTGTAAATGCTCCAACTCACGAATTGTAAACAAACTACAACTAATTTCGGGCCAGCTGTTGTTAATTAATAGAGATGCACTTTGATTTAAAGTAGGTCTTATCAAGGGCTGATTACAATATTTTTAAAAGTTGATGTAAATTGATTCTGAGCTACAACATATATAAGAGAGCACGTACGACAGCTGCTTTCTTTTAAGATATTCAGTTAGCCCATAAATGAATGTATAATGTATGGAAAGGAAGATTATGGTATTATATTATCATCATGGTCAGTGCTACATCAGAGTTTCTATGAATGTCGAGGCTAAAATATATTTGCCATACAATATGTCATCCTTTATTACATACATTAATATGTCCATCACTAGATCATGTTACAGGTGTTTGTGTGGCTACTGTTAACCAATGGCAGAGGTAGAAGAATCTGTGTGCTGTGTGAAAAATTCTCGGGTCATGACCTCCCTAGAGAACAGCCCAATTCCCATTGGTTGTATAACCCAGCATCCTGGTTTCAGACCAATCTGTTTGAACCCTTGGGCCTTGCAATGTGCATTTTTATCCTACAGCACGGGTACATGTCAGATAATGATGTACAAGGGTTACGGTTGTTTCTATTGTTTACACATAAATCTGTACGAAGGCTAGCAGTCAGTATTTACAATTTCATTATACTTATTGAAACTGGTATGTCAAAACATGTCTAAGCATAAATAAATCAACAATGTCACATGGTTATTTTACAGACGTAACATGTATTCTGCATGCAGACTGTTTGTTCGCTGGTGCTGGGAACATCTAGGACAAAAGAGTTCCGTTACCAGCCTGCGCTGTAACAACAATGCGAGATCAATTCCCAGCATCAGACTAGCAAGAATTCCTCTACCCTCTACCCAGCTAGGACTTTTCTTGATACATGCGGAACCTACTCTGGTGTTCCTCAATGGCTTGCCGTCGATCTGGTCTCACCGCATCTGCACACATAGGAGATGGTGCTTCTGTCTTATGCAAGGTTGGCTCATAGCAAACCAGCAAGAACTCAGCCATCAGGCACTTGACATACTCGGAAACATAACTGGAATCAAGTCACAGCATGCACTCCAGACCGTCGCTTATAACCTTATATCCCCATGGTAATTTAATTTTCTGTTGTTAACATTTTATATATCAGTAAAAACGAGTACTTGCCCGGGCCCGGTCATTTCCCACGCAATCGTAGTACCTGGACAGGCCATTGCTTTTTTTTTTGTCCTTACCAGGAAATTTGAACAAGCTCACGCCGTCAAGACCGGTACGCGAGCATCCCCCAACGGGGAAAGTCCCTGTGTCTCTGAGAACGGGCTTACTTTACTGACGTCACACGCCTGGGCCTGACCTAGATAATGGCTGCCGAAGCTTTTTGTCGCGCACGCTAATTTGAACTGACATTTATAAAATTTTGACCTTAACTTATCCGATGGGACGGTTATTTAACCGGTTTGAGTTTATTGATCACATAACCGGGCGATAGGCACTTTAATGTTCTAAATAGCTTATAAGGTAATACCGCAATGTTGCATTTTATATAGCTTCATTTTCATAATCTCTTAGCTGCACACTATTGTTAGTCTTAGGTTGACGTAACGCATGAATGACAACAATGATCAGAATATCAAGCACTTGTATAGTAGGCTCGAATTCTCTCGGCTATGAAGATAAACATTAGTAATACGCAATGGATTAGGATACATTAATTGGTTCATAGTACATTGCGCAGGCAAGCTTTCTGGCATATTCCTGAAGTTAAATCCGATGAACAGCGAAATGAAAAAAGACCATCATTTACGTTAATTTTGTAGGATATGACGATTGACGGTACGACGTTTCTTGCTGAATGTATTTGTAATTGGACTAACGATCTCATGTCAATTTACTGCACATAACCCGCAATTGATAAATATAGCAATGGATTTGAAAATAAGGCAGTAAATCAATTAAAGGAACGCAATGCAGGGATGCAATCTGAGCGGATATGAGTTACGTCCTGTTCCACTGACGAGCTGTGATTACAGTCTTGCCTATGATAATTTAAAATTGCAACGATGTGAATGACGAAACACTGATTATCGAACTGTATATTTAATACCTGTCCCGATAGTGAGTATTGTCTATAATGATCGCATACATACGCTGGTATCGAATGTGGTTGATTATTTGTTCAATAAGCGCAGCAGCACTCTGCCTTGCTGATAGGCAGTATCAGTGAAGTTCTCTTGTAATGTGCTGCTTAGTAAGCCGACGCACATTTAATAATGCCCTGACTTTGTATGTAACTCGATATACTCTTGCCCTCTGCATCATCAGCCCATCTCAGGATAGATTATCTGCTTTTGCGCAGCTGACCATTATTGGTATTACCTCCCAGCGAAATTCACTATTAGTTTATAACATCGTGGACTGTGAACATTTGGATGCAAAGCTGTAATAGAATTCACAAAACACTAGCCAAATTATCTCAGCTCGAGTATCTCCTGCGAGCATCGCAAACAACCTCCCCTGCTTATCGAAGGTATCATTAGCTTTTATAGTGTCTAAACATTAACATACAACCATATCACATTCATGTTCAATGCAAACAAGTTATAATGATGTTGTTGTATTTAGACGTGAATTTGTTTTTCAATCGGTACGATTAATTGATCGTAGCTCATTTCAGGCAATGTCGGTGTTTGATTATCAGTGCAATAAGGAACAAAACCTCTTGTCACCGATGACCATAGCAACAGCGAAACCGTACAAGATTTGTCCGACGATCTGTATTTTTTTGGTGGCTTCACCATGCCAGGGGCTCGCTAATAAGATATATAAAGTCTTCACAGATATATTGAATCACGAATCAGGTATTGCCTCTTAATACCTAATGTAAATCGAGGGGAAAAGAATATATATATATATATATATATATATACATATATATATATATATATATATATATATATATATATATATATATATATATATATACATGTATATATATAGAGATGTATATACATATATAGTAAATATGCATATATATATATATATGTATGCATATATACATATATATATATTTTAGGAGTATATATATATATCATATAGAAATATATAGATATATATATATATAGATACATAGATATAAATATACGTATAGAGACGGATAGATAGATAGAGGGAGATATATAGAAAATATTTATACAGATAGATATAGATAGAGATATAGATAGAGAGGGAAAGATTTATATTTATATATATATATATATATATATACACACACAGATATATATATATATATAGAGATATATATCTCTCTCTATATATATATATATATATATATATATATATATATATATATATATATATATATATATATATATATATATATATATATATATATATATATATATATATATATATATATATATATATATATATATATATCGTCAACGTTACACACAACGTTACACTCGACGGGACAGACAGGGTGGCGAATCGGAATGTAACTATACAAGTGTGTCATAAAATGAATCTAATCGGATATCTGTTCATATTGTGGAAATGATTTTAATTAGATTACAATTTACCCCAGGCAGAAACATGGCGCTGCTCTGGATGCGTCAGCGTGGCTAGGTATTGCCCTGTTTATTGTAAGTGGTTTGTGGTCAGTTAAACATTTATTGTTTTGTGAGAGAACCCCACGTTATAGGCACGTGAGATAAAATATCAGCTAGCAATGAAATTAGGCGTTCGGCGGAAACATCTGTGGGACTCATATAATCCTGTTGGTGCCTTTCTTTCCGTGAACTTTGGTTGTCCTGAGCGATCAGTTGAACGAACGGTAGAGGGACCTCTATGTCTTGTTGGAATATCACTAACAATATTATCACTTGAAAATCCCAAAGACTCTGCAGTATTAAATCAAAAATCAAATCGCCGCAATAAGTGACTGCATTGAAATCTATTGATCTACTTTATTTAGCAATGTCACTGGCGAGTTTTGGTTAGGCTGTCACAAATTGTTTGCTGCTGCACTTGTGAGTTTAGAGAAGAAATAATACATGAGCTTTGTGTCCTAATTTTACAATTCTGAATCGATCGTTGCTTGATAATTTGTTTTTGTAATGCTTGTAATGACGAACTGCTGTTTAATAAGCAGTGATAAAACAACTGCAGATATTACACATCACGCACCATGTGTTATGCTATACTTAGAATGGAAAACGTGCGTACCATGGAAACTTCATGGACATTAAATGACTAACGTATGACCTTCGTATAGGCACAACATAATGGAGATTCCTTTGCTGGCAATGGGTGTGCATGGCTGCTTGTATAGATAACTATCAATGATGAAAATAGAATCTTGTGAAATTTAAATCAGTTTATGGACGTTAACTGGTGTATCACCAGTTTAGTAAACATCTCGTTTTGGTTTAAGAGCACCATCGTTAACACCTTTAGAAATTATTCAGCCTGAACTATGCCGTAGCAGTGTTAAATGCTTCCAGTCACCAGTTCATTCTCTGGTCGCAGGTGACAATTGATAGTTAGTTGCGGTGAATTTTTGCTTCGAATCTTCAACTGTTGGCCGTTATTCCTTGTTTAGATACATGTGGATGCCACCAATATCAGTCATCCATGATGAAGTGGCTTATTCCCCTATTTATGCTGGCGTCATATAACACACACTAGTTGGTGTACTATAAAACTCTATACTTACCTTATTATACCCAAGACGAACTGCAACGAATCACCGGTTCGGGATTGCTACGGTCTGCTACATGATTGTATAAGTACAGAACATAATCATGCCTTGCAATACAGTACACAGCTGTCTAATGCTAGCTGTCTGTCTATGCGACGCAGCACGGAAGAAGTATCGTTCTCGCAGCATTAACCTATCTGGTACGACTTAGTTCTGGTAAGCGATGTACAATAAGTGCAAATGTATGTTACAATTCTTTTCAGCAATAGTTGCTTACGAGACGGCTTCTGATTCTCCAGGAGCTTTTATTGTCGCAGAAAAACAATGCGAGAGCTTTGGGGTGGTGAATTATTGCTGGACGTGCCATGCATAAACAGCGGCACCAATCTGCTGTGTGCGTTAGGCAACTGCCGTTAGCTTAGTAATCCGAACAAGAGGGAAGGTATGGCTTTGTCTATTATATTCGAGGCTTTCAACGTGCTTCATCGACTGCTATATGTATGCAATTGCCTTCATAAGCAGCTGCAACTTACATAATGTTAAGTAAGTGTATGTTCCATGTTCGCAATTTAAAAATAGGAATTGCCGTGAATTTTTGTGTTTACTTTATGCTGTTACAAATCATCTTAAATGTAAACAATCAGGAGTTCCATGTAGAATTTGATAAAAATGCAAATATTTCTATATAGATTACTCGGTCGCGCATACATGTAAGGTGAACCGACTTTTAAGTTTCAGTCCCTGTGATAACACATTGTCAAGATAAATGTCAAACTGAAAATGGCTTAAAACGCCATATAAGCTTACCATTACTCATATCAGCGACTAGCGACTTCACTACTTGTGCGGTTTGTGACATTATATCGATGAGTAATGCTGACATTATGTAAAAATTCAAGTATAGATATCATGCATCGATTTACATCATAATCCGTCGTAAAAGTAAGGTTGAGCGACATAACTGTATAATAAGCGGTCAATCAATTATGTGATATTGCCTTGATTAGTGATCAGTTTGGTTATAATCGGGTCGATTCTTTCAATAATCGCACCTAAACCAGCAAGAATTGATATTTCACTACCCCTTCGTATGTCTTCGTATGCATAAAGCGTCTATGTGTATGTGCAAGTATCACCATCATGCTAGATTATTAGATACGGTCAGTTTATCAATGGTGATTAACTGGCGACTCAAGCATGTGAATTAGTTTTTTATTAAGTATACTTACTAATTGTCTTGTATATGTACACTATTACCCTAATAACATACAAGCAGTTTATCACTACCCTCACTTCATTACCCGTCTACTTAAAACTAAATCCACCACTCTGATTAGATCTCTAAAGTACAATGGCTTACATTTTCCCGATTCTAAAGTTGTAAGTTTCCTTTACATATACAGGTTCCTATTCATAGCAAATACAAGCTTCTGTGGGTGAAACTGTTTGCATAACTCGAAGGTGTGAGTTCAAGGCACTCCATGTTTGGCTACAAATGGCGCTGGCTAAGTAAATGGGTTTGGGCAAAATAATCATTGCATGACATGAAGTCAAATACAGGGCAAAAAATGGAACGTTACTGATTCTGGCAGCTCATTTAACATCGAATAATGTGTGTGCATTATGAGTGGATTGGGGCCTGTGTTTATAACAGCTTACATAACATGTGATGTGCTAATCAATGTTCATTGTGTTACTAAATAGGTTGTGTGAGGCAATTATCGAATGTCAGTGACAAAGACGTCGTGATTGAGCATTGTCTTCTTCAATTTATTGCTATATATTACTCTTGTTCTCCATATAAATGCCAATTAGTTATGTCCACAAAGTCTTATTAATGGTTGGTGAGTAGTTGTTAGTCAACAACGGTGTCTAATGATAATAGCTGAGACTCGCCGCTAATAAGTTATCGCTGATTGTGTTATATACGTTCTTAGCCCGAATGTAAAGTGCATGCAGGCATACCGATCAATCTGAACCATGCATAGTGCCTTCAGCGCCAGTCCGCCCGTCGTATATATTAACCGCAAACCATACAACAAACGTAGTGTGTGATCGTGCCTTGAACTAATGAGAAATAATGGGTACTGTTCACAACTGCAGCGCATGCTAGCTGTAAACCAGCAATCAAATCTTGTATCGATGAAAGATAATAGATAACTTCGAAAATGTGCTTCATGAATTGTATCATTCTCCGAATTTGGCTAAACAATATAGAGAATCCAAAGATTTGCTTAAATACATTATTGACTATGGAAGCCAATCTGTGTTCCGTATGCAAAATACTCTGTGTAGTTTTGAGAGCTTGGTATAGAGCGTAATGAGACCTGCGTCATGATGTTAACTTATGGTGATTACTGACTACTATATATCTATACACATATGTATAAATACAGATATAATTTGATATGTATGTATATATATGTAAGCAATATGTGTGCATTTATTTATGCTGATATATGCTATTTTATAGTGCGTAAACGCGTCAGTATCATATATATATATATATATATATATATGCAATTATCTGCATATATAAATATATTTATATATGTGCATATATACAAATATTGATATACATTAATATACCTACATATATGTATGCATATGTATAAATATATTTATACTTCTATGCATATATGTATATATATGAATATATATATATATAAATATATATATATATCATAAGTATATATATATGTATGCATGTATATGCATATATATATATATATATATATATTTATGTATATGTATATATATATATATATAAAATAACAAATATATATATATATATATAAATTTATATATTTATATATATATATATCTATATATATATATATATATATATATATATATATATATATATGGATATATATAAATATATGCATATATATGAACATTTATAAATATAAATACATATATGCAACTGTTATATCCTAGCTGGATATTGACCGACGACAAAGAATTATATTGCTCGACATTGCTTATATTCTATGTATCAAAACAGGCTGGCTCATTCCGAGATTAATATATACTTAAGGAAGCAACATCAGTTGGAGATATAAAGCAGAGTTCAAAAAAATGTGTCGGAATGTTTGGCCGCATGCCGCAATCTACATGATCAGTATCACTGAGAGTGAGAGTGTGAGAACCTCATTGGGAGTTGCAAAAATACTTTCTATATATAAGATAAGTTCTTCATTCCGAAGTTGAAATCAAGGTTATGTCTAAGCTACATAGACTTACTTCTTCGTGAACTGTGAGCTCCAGATAACATTACCTTGATGGGCTCATTCGTGCGGTGTGAGCTATGCCATTTGGGATCATGGATTATTCATGGATTATGGCCAAATGACAAGTGGCGATGCTGTTACCAGTAGATGACGTTTCAATGGGCCCTCAAATATCTTACGATAGGCTCATTGGCGGAGCATATGCAGGCTGTTTTCATACTTGAAATGTATCTATTTAATCTTCTGATATGAGCCTGAACTAAAACATATCACCATGCTATGACATAAAACGAGAAAGGGGTTGCGTCTTAGCTTTCCTTCTATTGCGCGCATGTTGTCAATTGTCGAAATATTGTATCCACACTACAGCCTATACCCTCATTAAGTGAACATGCAACATAATTAGCCCATCTTGTCGTATGCAAAGTCTCATGGACTATCGTTGTCAGTTTTCCCACAGCTTGTTTGCGATACTTATCTACTGGATATTCAGCTCAACAGCTCATCAGCTATGTACCTTCGACGAATCAGCTATTCAGAAGGCAAATATGGTCAAAGACAGTTAATCGCGTTGGTCCGCATTTTTTATCCTTAATCAAGTAGCATTGAATGGTCTTTTGCTTAGTATTTTCATGGCCATTTGTGCCATTTGTATAATACAATAAGATATACATTAGGTGAAATGGAGTGTTAACATTACTGAATTAGTGTAGCAATTTACCGCAATATAGAGAAATTGTCTACTATGTAGTGAGGTTACGGCGCACTAAATTAAACGACACGACTATTCCCCGATGAGATGCACATAACACGATGGATACAAATCTGATTATTATTGTACGCAGATTGGCAGATTGGGAATTGCACAGGTCAGAAGGGGTGCAGATAGCTGCCCTTCCCACTAAATACATTGTTGGGCGCCTCCGGCGAGCTCTACAATCCTAACAATTGGGATGGCCTCAAAAACAACATGCGGGATGGGCCTGTTGAAAGTGTATCAGTTATCTGTCTGTGATCGAGGCATTCTCAATCCGGTATAGTTTTGTAAGCCTATTTGTATATAGTCAAAACGCGGCATCAGAAAAATCGAAACGCAATGCCAAGGTCAGTCAGTCCGAAATATTAATCATTGGAATTGAATGATGTCTTGTTCAATTCAGCTTTTTGTTTTGCTCTTTAAGCTTAGAAGCTTTTCTGATAGGAAGTATCAGTTAAGCTCTTGTAATGTGCTGTTCCGTTGCAACATCTGAACTACACCATGAAAATCGGCTGTCATAATAGACATGTGATATAATTGTCACTGTGATGTCTTCGATGGCGCGCATAGCTTTGTTACATTACATTTTGAAGGTGTGATGACTAATAAACTTACATGAAATGAATAACTCTGCACTAACTATATCATGTTATGTCTTGTGTAATGACCATTTGTCATGAAGCTAGGGTGTTAAGCGAACCAATATAATTTGTCTGGCTTAGAGACAGAAATATTTGTTGGTACATATATGCTCTTATACGGCGGTTGGACACCTGTGTATGCTTTAGAGGCTCATTTTATCCGCTTTCATGCGTGCAGCTTGCTTATCGTTACAACATATTAAACATATTAAATATTATATACCATGCCACATGAGTTGCTAGAGGCTGTTAATCATACTCTGATATCGCGGTCTTATTGCGTCGATTGTGGATTGTGCAGATGATTATTACTGGACATAGCTAAAGTGAACATCGCAGAAGTATTTTGGAAGTGTTTTGGCTTTGCAAATGACTCACGTGAAGTATATCGTTGATCTATACGAACATGCAATGAATTCTAAATCAATATTGTTTTTCATTGTACATTCATTCGTATTGTACCTATCTATTGTTTATGCCTTTATATCAGTAGATGTGCTTACACTGCTATCTTTGTTTTCATTATCAGAACACCCGAAGCCTAATTAGTTTCCATTAGGATAATCCTGTTGCATCACGGGACCTTTGCATCACTAAGATGATAAATGCTTACGCGCGTTCATGCTCTGGTCGTATTATTTTGTCAGTAAGCTTATGTAATTATACAATAAAATATGTCGAGAAATAAATTATTTTAAATAATCTGCGTAACCTAATGTCCGAGATATCCAAAACTTCATGTCATGACGACAAAAAGAAAGTCTAGTGTTGGCCTATTGGTCTGCGAGAACACTATCATCTTTCCCTGGTGTCACCTTTGGGGTCTGAAATGCACCGGCAAACCATATACGGCTTGTTTACCTTGATGATAAACAACAAAGTAATGGTAGCGGTAATATTGGGGTTGTACGTCACTTTCAACAACGAGGTGATATCACGACGGTGTTGGACGAGAATGATTGTGAAGAAGGTTCAGCACGATACTCATGAGCCACTGCACCGGGTGCAGTCCCTTTCACAGACGGTCGCTACAGGAATGAATGCTGTTTGTTTATTGTACATTTTGAAATGCGATGCCATTTGCTCTCCATAAAACCACTTCCAAATCATGCTCGGTGTCTGCTTAGACACCTCAATAAACCATCATGGCGTGGTGTCTTGTCATTCACTGTTAACATTTATATCACATCAACTTGATAATACATTGCAATTGAAAAAGGTTGAGGCGTTCTCCCTTGTTTTTGCCATTAGTTTACCATTGATAGGAACGAACCGAATCAAATCCATTCGCAAAGCCCAGACAAATTTGCCTACAAGTATGATTATATATGTATTAGCAAATGTAATGGCAGAAGGGGATGCAGGA